>CM077079.1:179789263-180050309 GCA_039513925.1 Platanthera zijinensis | reverse complement strand
CCAACACAGCACTTGCACGTTTCATTGCCAAAATAATAAAATTAATTTTTAGTTTTAGTCTGCAATTACGGCCTAAAATTTTTTTTTCTGCAAAAAAATAAAAAAAAAATTCTAGTTATCTCCTATTTTATTTCTAGCAAAAAATACAAAAAAATATATTTATTATCATATTGTTTAGGCGGGAACAATTCCATATTTTATCATTGTATAGGCCAAGAGACATTATTCCATTGCATGTGCACATGATTCGAGTAGATTTTTTTCGTCTCGTCACCAATCGAAAATGGCCTATGACGTTACCTTTTCCGATTGCGATCTGCTGGTTCCATAACGAATGTTAGGAAACTAGTTCATTCCCCCAAATGGATGAGATTATGGTTTTGTTCTCGCAACTAAAGGCTAACCAAGTGACACCCACCCCCTAGGCAACCCCAAAATCATTTTGACTGTCGCCCTGAGCGAGAAATTGACGTTTCTAGGTCATCTAGGAATGTTGCACCTACTTATGATGGTTTAGGGTGTCCCGAAATTTTTAGAGAATGGCTTAAGGGGATAGAAATTTACTTTGATTTCCACGTATGGGACGTCCACCAAAAGGTTAACATCACCCGAGAGCGTTAGTAGTCAAGCCCGCTTGTTTTGGTAAAATAAAGAGCGTCGTGTTGGTAGCTATCAATATGCTTGGACGCACATGCGAAGCTTACTCTAGGATCAATTTGATCCCGACTACCTTCATACTAAACACCATACCCGTTAGCAAGAATAGTTATGAACTAGATCCCCACCTAACTATAGGAGTGACATATTCCCTCAGGATAGACCCTTTCCCCAAGTTGAATAGCTACCCATAACATACCTGCACCCACCTATTGAAGAAAGGAAAAGGTGAGGTCCCCTATCCCGAGTTCTGTACAAGTGACTGCTAGGACTTCCATGAGCTCGCGGTGTGAGAGTAGTCTTATCTGTAGGGGAAGACAAACGATATGACACGTGAGTCTAATGGCGTTATCTGATCTTGTTTCTATTATATGTCCTATTCTGAATATGCCTGTAGTCCTTTTTGAGTCTCCCCCAAAGCTTCCTGACCTATTCGTTGACTACCCTGATGAGTCTGAGGCCGTGTCAAGGATTGATCCCACCAATGTGGGCGAGGCTGATTTTACTAATGATTTTAGTGGCATTGAGGTGCTTGGATATCCTAGTGATTTGGAAGACGATTGTATAGGATGAATATATTCCAATCTGTGAGAGTTTCTCATTGCCTATTACATGTCCTACTAGATTTGTGACTGATCACCCTAGTATTAAGTGCCCTCTCCAGGATATGATCCCCATCATGATAGAGCATATAATTACACCCACTGAGATTATATCAGAGTTATCTGAGGGGCTTGAGAGTAAGGATGTCCCTAGTGTTATTGTGGATGAGTTACCATCTGAGGGAAGGGTACTTTTGGATGATTATCTTATTATACACCCCGATGAGAGTTCCTTGATGTCATCACCGTTGGGTGAAATTTATTTGATTTGTATTTTATCCCGGGATTGATTTTACCGACCCTTCCCCCTATTTATTTGCCTATCTAAGATGACGTTTTAGGTAATGGATCCGGTAGTCCTAGTCCGAGTTCATGTGCCACGCCCACTCTATTAGTTCCTACATTGGCGTTGTCTCAGCATTTAGATATTAATAAGTTGAGCGCAGTAGTATTTGGTATTTTCACCGCACCTCGTAGATCTGGCTATGCGTCACCTTTGACAGTTCATTTTTCTGCTTGTCCGTCTACTATTCTGTCCTCGATTGTTTCTGACTCCTCAGCTATTGTGCCTCTAGATGTGGTGTCTCTTAGACATACTTATATACCACACCGGTTGCACACATTTATCCACTGCCTTTTGATGACCCTCATGTTTATATGTTAGTGACAATAGTTGGGCCCCTTGAGATTATATAACTCGCACATCCTTTCACATCCGGGAGCATCCAACTCTATTGTTCATGATGTGCGGCTCTCTTTGGCATATCTTCATGCCAAGTGTTAATATATTAAAATTAAAATTAAAACAGCGGATTTCGAGCCCATTGAAATCATTTTTGATTATAAGGCTCCTGTGCCACCTGACTTAACCCCATTATGCCAGCATTTGGGTCAAATCATGTAGCACATGGGTTCACTCCTCATGTATCTAGGACATTTGTGTTTCATTTTAATTTATATGGCACACAGTTCCTCTCCCGTCCGAGACCATCCTACGCAGTAGAATTAGTGATTTTGGTTTAGTTTGGTCAGTCCCCGAGCGGATGCCTTCTGGCTCTATTAATAATTAAATACATAGGAAAGCCGACCCATCCATGGATATGAAGAACTTCAGATTTCATGCTTTTATTTCAGGTTTTTATGAAGCACGGGGTATTTCACTTTATTTCAAGTTTTTAGACTTTTTATTATACGTCTCTTTTCCACCTGAGTGTCTTTCTCCGTCGTTCTTCTATCCCACAACATGTTCTCTTGGTTAGGGAGTAGTGTTAGTTCTTCCATGTCTATTTTCCACGTAGACTCCTTGGTTCTTCAACCGGATGGTAAGATTCAAGTTTTATTTTTTTTCCTTGACACCCTTTCGAGTTTCCTCTAAAGTTTTATTGTTTCTTTGCCTGACAGGTTCTCAGAGCTGATGGATGTTCATGCTACTACGACATGGATAGCGGGGCAAGATTTACCCCATATTACTACTTCTTTTGACTGTTCTCCCCTCACGTGCCACTCATCGGTGATGAGTAATTATTAGTGGGGGAGGATTGATGGTGACATTGCTTATGTGGCCCGGTATCCCCGAAATCGAGAGTTCGTTGATTGGGACGAACATTGCCGCAAGCTCGAGGATGAAATTCTACCATGATATTCTTCGCCAACGCCGCCGCCGCTACATGTTTTGCACGACATCCGCCGGCGCCATTAAATAAAATATATAATTATAAATTAACTAATTATAATTATATATTTTAGCAATTTTTATTTTAAGTAATTTTATTTTAAGAGTTTTATTTCATGCATTAAAAATTGTATTTTAATTTCATGTATGATGGGTCATGCATATAACCATCATGTTGTATTATTTTTATTTCATGTAATGATAGGTGCATATAACCATCATAGGTTTATTTTATTTTTCATGAAGGGTGGAGATGGAGTGGTGTAGGATATATAGAGCCATGTTATGAAGAGAATAATAGATGAAGAATGAAAAGATAAAAAAACCTAATTGAGTTCCCCCTTATTGCTCTCTCCCCCTCTTTAAAATTTCCGCTTGACTCCCTCCTATCCCTCTTTTGCCGCCGGCCACCCACTCTCTTCCCCTTCCCCATGGCATTTCAGCCACCTTCCCCTCCCCCACTTCTCCCTCTCTATTGTATTCAGCCACCTTCATCCCTCTCTCTATTTCTGCCCCCTCTTTCCCCTCTCTCATGATTTTCGCACCTCCTCCAAAACCGCCACCTCCTCTCCCTCCCTTTTATAAGTTCGGCCACCAACTCCACCACCAACACGAGCCCTCTATCCCTCAAAAGAAACTAAGCATCCCCCTCCCACAAAACCGTCGGCCACCCATATATCTCCCCTAGCCGCCACCTTTTCATCATCTTGAGTAAATTATTCTCACCACCTTTCCTCTCTCCTCTTTCCATATATATTGTCTTTCAAGGTATCTCCCACCTAGGGTTATTGCAAAGAAAAATGGCTCGCATCTTCATCGCCCGGTGCGGATACATGTATTTGCATGGAGATAGATTCAACCACCGTCTTGTGTGTTTCCTCCACTCATCTTGTGGATGGATTTGTCTTGGGATTTGGGTAATGATTTTCCAAACCATCTCTTGTGTGTTTTCTTCTAAATTATTGTGAGATTTGGTGGAAATAGAAGGCTAGTATTTTGTCCTGCTTTATATTGAAATAGTGCTTAATTTAAATCTAAATTTTAAGCGTTAATTATTCGGATATTTTTGTATCAATCGGATCGGGTAGATCTCGTGAATGCTACTAAAAAACGGCTTCACTACCTTTGATTTCTCTTTGAGTTCAGGTGATTTGGTCGACCTTGTTTTTAATTATTTTGGGAATTGATTTTGGACTTTATTTTAAATCGCTACTTAGTCTGGATTCCTCTCTTATTGGGTTTGTGAAAGCTAGCGAATAATTTTAATTTGAATTGCTAATTGTCAGGATCAGGTAGTTCTTTTCGCTTGAGCGAATATTGGCATATAGCCCTTGTTCAATCACTATAAGGGGTAGTGACCCTTTGCGTTGTGCATTGCTATATTGTTGGAATCCTTGCTAGTATTAATTTTAGAGAACTATTGTACACTACATATTTAATATAATTACTGAACCTAAGAACGCATAGTATTTAATCTATCGAAACCATGGGCCTACATTAGCAGTCCTACTATCACCGCCTCATACTCGGCCTGATTATTAGTGATGGCAAAGTGTATCACCACCATTTTCTTGATCTCCGTTCCCTGGGGCTCTCTAAGATCACCCCTATCCCCATGAAATTCCTTCCTGAATCTCCATTCACCATCACCTTCTAGGGGAAAGGACGAGTGAGATATGCTTCCGTCACCTCGACCGCATAGTCTTTGAGAAAGTCGGCCATCTCCTTGGCCTTGATCGAGAGACGAGGGACAAATGAGATGTCAAAATCACTCAGATCCACCGACCACTTTGCCAACCATCCTGAATGCTCCACCCCCTCAAAGATGTTGCGGAGGGGATGGTCAGTCCCCACTGGAATGGAGTGTGCCTGGAAATAGGGTCAGAGCCTTTGAGCTGAGATGACCAGAGCAAATGCCAGCTTCTCAAAGATTAGATATCGGAGCTCCGCCTTCCTCAGGACCCTACTCACGTAGTATATGGGCAGCTGCTTCTTTCCCTCTTCTCGAAATGAACAGAGCTCAGGGCCTCTTCTCTGACCCTAAGATACAAAGATAGGTCCTCCCCCTCCTTTGGCCCTTGGAGCAGGGGTGCCTGAGTTGACTTCATCTTCAAGGTCTGGAATGCCTCCTCGCATTACCCTGTCCATACAAACTTTTTGCCTCCCCTTAACGCTTTGAAGAAGGGGGAGTACTTCTCCCCAGCTCGGGAAAGGAACCTACTTAGCCCGGCAAAATTCCCTGTCAACTACTGCACAACCTTAGCATTCTGAGGTGATCCCAACTCCATGATTGCTTTGAACTTATCAAGATTTGGTTCTACCCCCACGGGGGTGAGAAGATGGCCCAAGAACTCGCCACTGTTGGCCACGAAACCACATTTCAACGGGTTTAGTCTAATCTTGTGCTTGTGCAAGGTGGTGAAGGTTTCTTATAGGTCCTGTAGATGAGAGTAAATGTCTAGACTCTTGATCATAAGATCATCTACATACACCTCAAGGTGTCTTCCCTTTTGTTCTCGGAAGACCCTATCCATCATATTTTGGTATGTCGCTCCTGCATTCTTCAGCCCAAAGTGCATCATTCTGTAGCAGTAGCTTTCATCTTCTATTACGAAGGAAACATCTTTTACGTAAGGAGGGTTCATCCGTATTTGGTGGTAACCTGAAAACGCATCCAAAAAACTAATTACAGGAAAACCGACGGTTGAGTCAACCAGCGCGTCGTTCCGAGGCAAGGGATAAAAATCCTTAGGGCATGATTTATTAAGTAAAGAGAAATCGACACACATACGCCACCAGTCGTCTCCTTTTTTTAACCATTACTACATTGGAGACCCAGCCGGGGTATTGAATTTCGGATACAAACCAGCATTTTGGAGCTTGGACACCTCTTACCTGATGGGCTCGGTCAGCTTGTCCGTAACGGATGTCTTCCTCCGTTGGATGGGGAGGGCCTCTGGATCCAGTTGAGGTGGTGGCAGGCGATATTCGCATAGATCCATGGCATCTCCGTGACGCTCCAATCAAAGATGTCCATATTCTCTTGGATGCATGCCAGCATCCTGTCCTGGTCCACTGGGGTCATCCCCCCGCTGATAAGAACCTTCTCCACCCTGCCTCCCTGGATGAGAACTTCCATTTCCACCACTTCTTCTGCAGCCTCCAGCCTTGGCTTCTCTCCCCATTCACCAACGTCTCCCTCTCCTGGGACAAGGGGCTTCTCTTCTTCCATGGCGGTTGCCTCGGCCGGCTCCTCCAAATCAACTTCTGCCACCACTACCTAGGCGCGGACTTCTTCCTCCACTTCCATCTCCTCCACCTCTTCTCCTGCCCCCGGCCTGAACAGCTCCTCCATCCACCTCTGCATTTCCTCAGACCCCTCCTGCCAAGATATGGAGTTCACCATTGTGACGTAGCACTCCCTCGCCACCTTGGTGTCTCACCGGACCTGGATCACCTAAGCGTTGAACTTCAAGCACTGATGGAAGGATGCGGGGACAAAGCGGAAAGCACTAATGAGGGGCCGCCCGAAGATGACGTTGTAGCTACTGGGGGAATCCATAATGACGAACCTGCAAGTGTGAGACTGCCCCCCCCCAAAGTAACATGGAGTCCCACTCCTCCTTCCACTTTCTTCCTCTCCCAGGAAAAACCAAATAGAGGCACATCCAAGGCCAGCACCCTCTTGACCTCTACCTTCAACACATCAAAGCCTTCTTGAACATGACATTGACTGAACTCCTATTATTGATGAGGATCTGGGAGACAGTGATGTTTTCGATGGCTGTCTGGATGACCAGCGCATCGTAAAAGGGATCCTCATGATCCGGAATATCGTTCCTTGAGAAAGTAATCTTCTCATCTAGGGGTGGGGTTTGGGATGTGGAGCCAACGCTCTGGCGGTATATGGTGTAGAGACTTGTCTTCCGGGAAGCCTCAACCCCTACCCCCCCCCCATGGATCACTTTGATCCCTCCTCGGGCCCCAACATCGGCCCGGTCCTCACCCTATCCTCCTCTGCCCGAGGCAGGACTTCTTTAATCCACACCTCTCGGCGGTCTTGCTGCTACTACTGATCCATATTTCCTCTCATCCCGAGGAACTCTGAGCACGTGGCTGTAGCGTGCCCCTCCTCCTAATGGAAGTCATAATAGGGTAACTCAACCCTGACTTCCCTCCTCCAGCCAGGAGGGTGGAAGTGTCCCTAGCCTCCCCTATAGTTGTCTCCTCCATGGAAACCTCTCTGCTGACCCTAATCCTGCCACTCTGGCTGCCTCCAGCCGAGCCGATTATTCGACTCCTAATGCCCCACATCGGCTGCTGTTGCACCTACTGTTGCTGTTTCCGCTACCGGGGTTCAGCTCTCCTCACCTCCTGACCTCAGCCATATCCTGGCCCATTTTCCTCCTTCGTGGCCCATCTGACAAGCTTCTTCACGAACTCGGGGTTTGATGCCTCCCCTCGACTTCCCTTGTCGCCCTCTCCATGAACTCCTCATAGGAGAGGGGAGGCACCCTCTTCAGATCCATCCTAAATAAGCCCTGATGTATCCCAAGAGTTAAGGCCTTTATCAGGGCATGCTTTGGCCTCTCCTGGACCTAGGTGACATCTTCTTGGAACCGGTCAAAATAACTTCCCAAGGTCTCGTTCATCCCCTGCTTTATGTGGAATAGGGACTCAGATTATTTCTTCCTCTTCCTGAAGGTGGTAAACCTCAACAAGAACCCTCAGTGCAGATCCTCAAAGTAGTAGATGGAGTTGGATAGTAGCTGGTGGAACCACTCACTTGCCTTCTCCTTCAAGGTGATGGAGAAGAGTCTGCACATAAAGGCGTCAAACATTTGCCTTATCGAAACCACATCCTCGAACCATTTGATGTGCTGGACTGGGTCGTCCTTCTCGGTGTAGTAGGACATCTCTAGCTCCCTGAACACCTCTAGAACTAGGGTAGAAGAAACCAACTTGCTGAAGGTGCTGCCTCCCCCTACTGGGCGAGCCAAGGGATCTCGCACCCCCCATCTCGCCGAACTGGGCTCCGCTCGCCAAGCTGGGGAAGAGCACTCGCCCTGTGAGATTTAACTCCATCCCATCCTCTACAACCTCCTTCCTAGCTCGCTGAGCCGCGACATCCTCGCCTAGAGCTGGGGAGGCGGCAACTAGGATAGCTAGTGTCGAGCACTCAGCACGTGCTCCGAGTGCGAACCTGATGAGGCCAAGAACCAACTCCCTGAACTCCTCGAACATCCCCACCATAGCGAGAGGGGGATGGGGGTGGCGAGTCGGCCTGTCCGAACCTTGCCCTTCTCCTCCAGTCATCGAGCTTGCTAAAGAATTTCTATGCTGACCATGCTCCACGCTCATCGCACGAAAATGTTGAAAACAAAAACACGGTCTCTGTGGAGTTCACCTTTGGGGAATGGGTGATTGCATACTTACTTCTCTATAGCGAGCCAAAAGAATAAAGAAAAAGAACAGGGGACAAACCCAAGGGCTCGATGTGGAGGTCCCACCACACCCCTGGAAGATCTTAGATTGCTTCCCCTCCCAAGCTAAATGTCAAGCTAAGGATACCTCAGAAAGCGCAGGAAGACCGGGGATCAAGTAAGCCTGTCTTTTGAGGTAACCCCTTGGGTATATTTATAGGTTTCTGAAAACGGTCTGCAAATAGCTATACTTCACTGTTTTGAACAGCTATGTGCAGCCCAATTGGGTCTGCCAATAGCATAACTCCGCTGTTCTAGAAGGATATTTGCACCCCCTACAAGGGTATCCAAGTAATTTGCCTCTAGGCCCCACTCGGCGGGCACCAAGGATTAGGGGGCCAGCTCGCCACTCTTCTAGGCAGATGCGGCCTGGCTCCCACAGTTCGCCTGCTATCTCTAAGCGAACGCAAGCCAGGGCGGACATTGCATGGCCCCCGCTGCTCGCCTGCTATCTCTAGGCAAACGCGAGTCGGGCCGCCATGACTCGCCTACCCTATACGGAGGCGACCCGGCGACAAGGTCGCCTAGGCAGACGTGGGCTGGGTCTGGCTCGCACAACTAACTCTCCTTCTTGGCGGGAGCGAGCCAGACTTCCGGGCTCGCCGGCCTTCTACACTGGTGCGGGTCAATTCAATTAGCTCGCCCGCCAAGCCTGGCCCACTCAGTGAACATGGGGTTGTACAAAGTGGGTCTTGTTGAAAAGGATCTAAATGATGGGTTAACTCAGGTGAATCACAACATGGAAAAGTTGAAGACCTTTTTGACTGGCTAGATGTCTCAAGGTGGTAAGGTTATAGACCATGCCATCTAGGGCTTTAGTCATGATCATAACAAGGTAGTAAACATGTCTACTAAGAATTATGTGATGATGTATTCCCATGATTCTAGCATGCATTACATTAATTCTAAGATGGGAGAGTTCAAGGATGAGTTTATAAAAACCCTACTTGAAGAAGTCAAAAGGGGGGGGACTAAAAAGTATGTTGGAGTCATTGGAAGAAGGCATTCGACCTCAGATTCATAGTGTTAAAGAATATAATTTTCAAAATACTAAATGGCAATATGATAAGTTTTTAGGGGAGCTCAGCCTCAGTTCTTAGGTTTAGAATACTCTTTTTTTTGTTATGCTCCTCTAGATCAACATGTACAATTGTCAGATCCTACTATGGAGGAATCCTCAGGACCCCGTTAGAAATGGAGAAGGTTTGGGAAAGGAAATCTCCAAGTAGATTAGAACCAGCTCAAAAGAAAGATTTTGCTAAAGTTTAGAGTCCTACTCCAAAAAGATTATTCTTGATATTTTTATTTAGTTGATTTGTCAAATCAGGATCCAAGATAATATTTCAGCAAGGAAGAATGGTACAACCATGAGATTTCCAATGTGAAGAGGAGGATTCATTTTGGAAAGCATGGAAAATCCAATCCTGATGCTCCTCCTCCTCCACCAAAATATTATCCCAAGCCCAGTGCCTATTTTGAAAGTCAAGCAGAAAAGAGGAAGGGGCAATCATAAGACTTTTATTTCTTTATGATCTGTTATTATGAGAATGTTTCGAAATGCCATTAGAAACACTCATATAAATATTATTATTTTGTTGATCTCTATTATTTTGTTGATCTCTATTCTTTTCTTTATGTCATTTTAGTGTTTCTTGTATATTTTCTTTTCTATGCATTTCACTTAGTATATAGGGTTCTGACTTCTTTAAATAAGGGGAGATTATTGGGTATTGTATCCACAATAGATTTGATGTGAAGAAGTGTCCCTTAAACTAAGTTGAATTGTGTATATAATTGATGTTGTTTTTAGTTATGTGTAGTGCAGGTCCTAATTACAAAGTATAAACCATTGTCAAGTTATAATGGGTCTCCAAACATTGTTCTACACAATGTAATACCTCATTTTATATAACATCGTGTTGACCCATGTGTAATCTCTCTAATGGTGTGTACTTCATCTCTAGAATCCCAAAGACAGTAGTTGTTCAGAGTTTTAGAATTTGCTAAGTAATTTTGTCGAGTAGTCTCGTGAGGACTCGTGTAATTCATCAAGAACTCACGTAAGCACTCGCGCAATTCATCGAGTGATCTCGGGAGTACTTGAGAGATCACTATGAACTGTTGTCCAGAATGGCTAAGTTAAAGCAATTTAGTCCTCTCATATATATTCGATGAATTCATCGAGTACTCACTTGAGTACTTGTGAAATTCGTCGAGTACTTCCGAGAGTTCATGAAAACTACTTTAAGGTTCCAGAGATAGTTTGAAATATATTCGTCGTATTCTCAAAGAATTCATTGTACTCTCGAGAGCTCTCATGCAATTCGTCAAAAAGTCATCCGAAGTCTAAATACCTCAAGCAAGATCTTTCTCAAGTAGTTTTGATGCGTTCGTTGAGTGGTCTCAAGAGTTCATGTAAGGTCTCGATGAATTATTTCAATTTGGACTTAAAATATTTTTCATTTTTGTTTTTGATGGCTTTCCAAATTAAGGGCTTCCGTCATGTACAGTACATGTGGATGGTAGAACTGAGTTCGGAATTTAGCTGTTAGTGAGGAATCACTTATAAATAGTCAGGGGTATATTTCAGAAAAACCTAATCGCTATTTGCAATAATAATTCAGGAATTCAAATTAAGTTTTATGAAGAACACCGATGTCGATAGAACTTCTGATTCGTGATTCCTCTTGCAAGAAAATTTTTCATCAATCTCCTACTTTTAGATTCATTCAAATACTTTCAGAGATCCGTTGATTCTCAAGATCAGTTCTTTCTTCACAAGTTTCAGATCGTTCTTCGCCAAGAATTCAGGCAAGGATTTCACGCAAAGAAGAAAGTCTGTTTTCAGATCTGAGAGAGAAGATTATTTTCAATCCATTTCTTTTATTATTACTTTGTAGAAAGTTGTTTCTTCCAAGTTTTTATAAATCCTTATTTAAGTATCGAGTGTAGGAGAAGTTGTTCTCTGATATTATAGGAGTTGGATACTCCGAGTGTAATATTTTTATAATCTGAATTTTGGTGAAGTAGCCCAGTCTAGATCTAAATGCTAGATAGGGAAGGCGGGAAAGTGGACGTACCCATCTTCAGGGAACCACTATAAATCCTTGTTTCTGTGTTGTGTTGTGATCACTTATTTTTTGTGCTTTATTTTTTAAAATCTTAAATTCCGCTAAATGCTACAAGATTAACCTATTAACCCCTCCCCCCACACTTTTGTTAATTTAGGTCAACAACTAGATACTTTCGAAGTCGACTACCTATATTATTGGTGGAACAACTTGGGTAACCAGATCTTTACCCTCTTCCTCTTTTTAGTTATGTTAGCAGGCTAAGGCCAGGGAGAACGTACGGTACTTAGACTCTGGTTATTCCAAGCACATGACTAGTAATGAAGACAAGTTCCTTAGCCTAGAGAATAAGAAAGAAGGCATGGTGACTTTTGGATACAACAATAATGGACAAATTCTTGGTATCGGCACCATAGGTAATGAAGTGTTTTCTATTTAAAATGTACTTCTAGTAGAAGGCTTAAAACACAATTTAATTTCTATTAGTCAACTTTGCAATAAGGGCTTGAATGTGATGTTTGAAACCTCTACAAATACATGCAATATTATAGACACTAAATCGAACACTATGTTGCTCGCTGCACATAGAAATCATAATTTCTATACATTTAGGTTTGAAGACATATCTCCATCTACTTTAAAATGCTTAGTTGCTAAAAATGAAGAATTGGAACTTTAGCATAGGAGACTCGGTCATTCCAGGTGTAAACTAATAGTCAAACTATCGAAAGAAAAACAAATCTATGGACTTCCAAAACTAATTGGTAGTTTGACTTCTTTATGTACTCCTTTCGAAAAGGGAAAATTCACAAATTCTTCCTTTAAAATAAAAAATGATATTTCCACGTTTAGACCACCACAATTAATTCATATGGATCTATTTGGTCCTCTTAGCACATGTATTCTAGGTGGGAAATGATACACTTTTGTGATTATAGACGACTACTCACATTTTTGTTGGACCATTTTTCTTGCTAATAAATCTGATACATTTTTTGAATTTTCTAATCTGTGAACTAGATTGCAAAATAAAATAGAACTATAAATAAAATGCTTATGGTCCGATTATGGGGGAGAATTTGAGAATGAAAATTTTACAAATTTCTGTAACAATTTAGGAATTTGGTATGACTTTTCATCCCCACACACTCCACAACAAAATGGAGTAGTAGAAAGAAAGAACCAGACACTCCCAGAATTAGCGTGCAAAATTCTTGCCAGGTTTGGCTTTCCTCAATATTTTTTGGCAGAAGTGATCAACACTGCATGTTATGTGATGAACCAGATCATGCTTCTCCCAATTATAAAGCGCATCCCATATGATTTTTATTATGATTAAAGGTCGTCTGTATCCAATTTAAGAGTATTTGGTTGCTGATTTTTAATTCTTAACACTAAGGATAATTAGGGAAATTTGATGAAAAATCTAACATAGGCATCTTTTAGGATATTCCTCCGCAATTGTTCTTATTGGGTCTATAATAAAAGAACCTTTGTTTTAGAAGAATAAATTCATATTCACTTTGAAAAAATTACTTCAAAAGAAGACCCTAAGTTAAATGTAGTTGATGATGATTTCATATATCAAGAAGAGGAGAGTGTGAAGAGAGATGTAGTAGTAGTAGTATGTGACAACTTAGGTGATTCGGAAAGATATAAGCCGTCAAATGAACAAAATTTTTCAAAAAATCATCCTAGAGTACTATTAATTGGAGAGCCTTCACATGAGAATAGAACTCGTTCATTTGTGCACGTATCATTTTCAAACTTATGTTTTGTATATGATATTTAACCTAAGAACATTTATGAAGCACTAAATGATGAGTCTTGGTTTTTGGCCATGAATGAGGAACTTAATCAATTTGAAAGAAATATAGTATGAACATTAACGGGCGCCATAGTAACCATCCAGTTATAGGTGTCAAGAGAATCTTTAAAAATAAACTTTATGGTGAGTCAAGGATGATGAGGAATAAAACTAGGTTGGTTGCTCAGGGATACTCTTATATCGAAGGGGTGAATTTTGATTAATCTTTTGCACCCATAGCTCGTCTTGTGTCCATTAGGATGTTCTTTGCATTTGCTAGTTTTAAAAGGATAAAATTGAATCAAATGGACATGAAGAGTACATGTTTAAATGGTTATAATAACGAAGAAGTGTATGTAGAGCAACCACCCTATTTTAAAATAGTAATCATTCAAATCATGTCTATGAACTCATAAAAGCCTTATACAAATTAAAACAAGCACCCCGTGTCTGGTATGATAGGCTAACGATTTTCCTTGTCAAGCATGGGTTTAGGATGGAATGTGCGGATACTACTTTGTTTGTAAAATATAGTGAATCAAATTTAATGATCATGAAAATTTATGTTGATGAAATAATCTTTGGTGCCTCTAATAAAAAATTATGTGAAGAAATCACCAAAATGATGAAAAGTGAATTTGAAATGAGTTTAGTAGGAGAATTGACATACTTTTTAGGTTTTCAAATTTGTCAACGAGACGATGGTAGTTTTATTTGTCAATTAAAATACATAAAAGATATGATTAAGAAATTTAGTTTTGAGATTTTTAAACAAGCAAAAACTCCTATGAGCACATCACTAAAATTAGGGAAGGATGAAAGTGGCATTTTGGTGGACCAAACACTATTTAGAAGCATGATCGGATCATTATTATATCTAAGTGCATCTATACCTGACATCATGTTTGTAGTGTGACTTTGTGCTAGATATCAAGCTAATCCTAAAAAATCTCATCTTAAAGTCGTTAAATGAATATTCAGGTACCTCATAGGGTCTCAAAATTTTGGACTTTTGTATCCACACACAACCAACTTCACGCTTCATGGATATTCAGATTTAGAGTATGTCGGGTGTTCACTTGATCGTATAAGCATAAGTGGCACGTGTCATTTCTTAGGGTCTACAATAGTTTCAAGGTTGAGTAGGAAACAGAATTCTATTTCCCTCTCTACAGCTAAGGCCGAATATATTGCCCTAGGAAGCTATTGCGCAAAAGCACTTTGGATGTCACAAATGTTAGAGGACTTCGGTCTATCCTTCAAGAACGTTTCACTTATGTGCGACAATAAGAGTGTCATAGACTTAACAAATAATCATGTGCACCACTCTTGGTCTAAACACATAGACATTCGTCATCAATTTATTCGTGATCACATTAAGAAGGAAAACATGAAAGTGAGCATCATTGGCACATACGATCAGCTTGCGGATATCTTCACAAAACCCCTCCCTGACGCTCGTTTTCTCTGCTTTGATTAGAATTGGGTGTTTTTGGATCTCACTGCCTAATCTCGTTTAACCTAGGCAACCAATGAGTGATTTATTCCAGGTGTTTGCTGCATTAAAGTTATAATTCAGTGCACATTCTTACTAAATCCTCATTAGAAACAAAAACTATCAAAATCTTGGAAATTTTTCATGAACTTGCATCACTATAAGTTACCGCCACACGGTATCACTAGCATTGGCGGTAAGTTAGATTTTTGTAATGCTTATCTCGTGTTTGTTTTATTGTCTTTCATGTCTTTGATTTTCTTATACTTCTGTCTGGTGCGCATTTTTCTTTCAGTTTGTTATATAAACAAAAAAATGAATAAAAAATTGAAAAATTACAAAAACACAAAAACACGCTTTATGTCTTGTTTTTTTAGTTTGCATTGTTTGATCTTTAATTATTAAAAACAAAAAAATTATAAAAGCCCAAAATAACAAAAAATCATATACTATTTTTTATATTCTCGTTTTTTTACTTTTTAAAAACAAAAAAATTTGCAAAAAGTATGGTACAATTATTATTAGGACATGCATGACTAGAACTTAAAGCATAAAGATTACGTGTTATGTTTAATTTAGGATTGCTAATCTCAATTTAACATTGTATGTTTTTTTCATGATGTGTCTAATCTATTGGTACTTAGCTACTGAGTGCGACTATATAGGACATTGTATGTGTTGGATCCATTGATCCCAATGTCCTGAATTTGAAGAAGGACCAGCAAAACAATGTATACACATGTTGTGATCTAACTTGTGTTCAAGGTGAATAATTGCAGTTTATCCTAATAAGCTATGATGGGACAGGTAGTTGATAGAGACGTTGATGATGCGGCCACCATTGATCCCCATTAGAGAGAGTTTGTGGATTGGGACGATCGTTGCCGCAAGCTTGAGGATGGCTTTTCTTCCACGACGCCACCGCCACCTCCGCCACATGTTTTGCTCGACGTCCGCCGCCATTTTATAAAAATATATAATTATAAATTAAATAATTATAATTATATATTTTTAATAATTTTATTATTTTAAGCATTTTTATTTCAAGCATCTTTATGTTTATCGCATTTAATTAATTCATGTAATGATGGGTGCTTATAACCATCATAGGTAGTTTTAATTATTTAATTTCTTGTATTATGATGGGTGCTTATAACCATCATAATTTTCATTTTTGAATTTTGAATTTTAAATGTTGATTGGAGGGAGATTGAGTGGTGTAGGCTATATATAGGCATGTTATGCATGATTAATTAGTAAATGAAGAAAACAATTTGAAATCACCTAAAATTTTCCTTGAGATCTTTTCCCCCTCCTTCCTCCTCTCAAATTCCGGCCCCCCCTATAGCCTCCTTCCTCTTGACCGCCGACCATCTCCCTCCCCTCTACTTCTCATTCTCCTCCTCCTCTCCTCCTCCTAGTGAGAGCTTCACCCTTCTCCTCTTTTCTCTCCCCCACATCAAACCCGAGCCCTCCCCCTTGCCCTTCAAAATTTGACCACCACCTTTCCTCTCTCCTATATCCATATTTGTGACTTTCAAGGTTTATCCCTCTCCTAGGGCTTGCCAAAGGAAAATGGCTCGTGTTTTTATCGTTCGGTGCGAATCCGAGGACTTGCGTGGAAATAAAGAATCTACCACCTTCGTGTGTGCGTCCTCCACTCATTTTTGTGGACGGATCTCTTGGGTTTTGGGTAACGATTTCTAAACTCTTCCTTGTGTGCTTCTTCTTGTTATTAGGAGATTTTGGTGGAATCCGAAGGCTAGTAAATTGTTCTGATTTATATTGAATATTGTGCTTATTAAAATCAAAATTTTCAAGCCTAAATCATCCGAATATTTTTATGTAAATTGGAGTGGGTAAGCAACCCTCTTGATAATTAATTTTTTGGGGATTATTTTGGACTTAGTTTTAAATCACTTATTTAGTCCGGATATTCTTGTATTGGCCTTGTGAATGTTTTCGCGTAATTTAGTTTGATTTGCTAATTGTCCGGATCGGGTGGGTCCTTTTCGCTTGAGCGAACATTGGCATATAGCCCTTGTTCAATCAAAAATAAGGGGTAGCGTCCCTTTGCATTGATTAATTGGTTAATATTGAAATTGTGCCATTAACTGCTTGGATATCCGATAGTGCTAAGTAGAACAACAGCGCGCTGGTTATTTTATTTTAATTGTCAAATCTAAGAACGCGTAATATAATCCGTAGAAACCATGGGCCTGCATCAATTTGGTATCAGAGGGTGGTTCTCGTCAATTTCCTAATTGGCACTCCTCCCCCTCTCAAAATTTCAAATTTCAAATTTCAAAATTTCAAATTTCAAAATTCAAAATTCAAAATTCAAAATTCAAAATTAAAAATTAAAATTTCAAATTTCAAATTTTAAAATTAAAATTTCAAATTTAAAATTTCAAATATCAAAATTTCAAATTTCAATTTTCAATTTTCAAATTTCAATTTTTTCTCCAAAATTTAAAAAAAAAAAAAATTGTTTGCCAATAGCCGGCTAAATTTTATTTTCAGCAAAAGAAATCAGAAAAAAATTAATTAATAATCTCCATATTTTTGCCAACAAGAATATTAAAAAAAAATTATATATTATTTTTAAATATTAGCGGGAACAAATCTATCTTTAAAAATAAATAGGACCAGGCTATTTTCTTCTTTGCATATGCACCAGTTCCGGTTGAGTGTTCTCTCTGCTTCCCTCTGAAATGGCCTATGATGTTCATATTTCCAGAATGAAACCTTTAGGTTTCGTCATGAAAGTTAGAAAGCCATTCCATTACCCGGTAGTGGAAGAGATTAAGGGGTTGATTGGCCAACTAATGGCTAATCAAGTTACACCGCGCACCTCTAGGCGTGTTAGGATTCCTGCTCCGACATATGATGGGCTAGGTGGACCGCGAGTGTTTCTATGTTGGGTGAACGACATGGAGCATTATTTTGAGTAATATCGTATTGTGGATCCCCACAGGATTCCCGTTGCGAGACTGCAATTATTTGGTCGAGCCCATACCTTCTTGCTCAATGAGGAAAGACGTTTAGGAATGTCCTCCGTCGACCCACGTATAGGTTGGCAGATTATGAAAAATTACTTAACGGATGAGTATTACCCTACCTAATGTTGTTCCCAGTTTCCTGATTGTAGGAGACTATAAGCCTCACGCTAGATACTTGCCCCGCAAAGATCTGATTATCTCAAGCACGAGTACACCTACCTATGAGAGGAAAGAGAAACTTAGGACATTTATCCCTAGGTCGTTAGACGTAAGTGCTAGGAATGCCATGAGCCCACGGGGTGAGAGTGTTCCTATTAGCATTATTGAGTATGAGGCTGTGGTTACGAGTGTGCCCATCACTAAGGACGAGGCCATTATCACTGACGATTGTAGCGACATTGAGGAGATTGGTTACCCTAGTGATCTGGATGAGGATTTCTCTTTTGAGAAATCATCTCAACTCCCCTTCGACGACATTTCAGAACCATCCATCTTGATTGTAGTGGAGTCTTTTATGACCCTAAGTCGATTGATAATCTGGCTGAATCGGAAGAGTTACCTTACGCTGAGAGCTTACCAAGTCGTAAGTTAGATGATGTTTGGGATGATGATAGTTTGACCTGTGAGGGTATTACTTTGCCCATTACTAGCCACACTAGACTTGTGACTAATCACCCTAGTGTTGAGATCCCTCTCCAAAATACAAGCCCCATCGTGTTAGAGGCTACGATTACACCTAATGAGAATATCTCTGATTTTCTTGAGTATCTTGTAAGTGAGGGTTTTCCAGTCGATCTCTCTAATCACGAATTTATGGATGCCCCAACTGATTTGGAAGACTTACTATATGATCAACATTTATTGTTGGAAGGACTTTCGGATGAGTTGGTAGAGTCCTCCTATGAGGAGTGTTATTCGGAGAGTGAGTTGGGTGATGACGAGCTAGATGAGTTTTTCGTGAGGGAAAATCTTCTGTTTGATTTTCCATTTGATTTTGATGGTTTGCACCCGGAGGTTTGTTCTTGGACGAGTAATCCATGTTTTGACGTTGAGTGTGACATAACTTCCCCTACGGAATCACCCATGTCGACTCTCCCTCCGGTTCATTTAACGTAAGTAGATGATTTGTTAGGACACGAGCTAGTCATTTCTAGCCCTTTATATTTGGAGAAGTTTATTATTACCGCCTCCCCATTAGGCTTACTTCGATGGATGTGGGTAAACGTAGTTGGTGACGAGCGTTTTCTACTGGCTATTCATTACAAAATTTTTAAATAAAAATTTAATTCCAAATTTAAAACGAAAACGTTAGGCTCCACCAAAATAATTTCTGATTTTAAACCTCCTGTGCCACCTGACTTAACCCCTTTATCCTCTTTATTTGGGTCTAGTCATGTAGCACATGGATTCTCTCCTCATGTGTCTTGGATGTTAGTATTTCACCTTAATTTATGTCGTACACACTTCCACTCCTTTCTGAGACTGTCCGACGCTAGAGCTAGTGATTTGGGTTTAGTCTGGTAAGTTCCCGATCGGATGCCTTCTGGCTCCGTTAATAAATTAATATGTAGGAACACCGACCCATCCAAAATTATGAAGAACGTCAGATTTTATGCTTTTATTTTTTATTTTTATATAGCACGGGGTGTTTCACTTTATTTCAAGTTTCTGGACTTTTTACTGTACGTCTCTGTTCCACCTGAGTGTATTTCTCTGTCGTATCTTCCTACCACTAAATATTCTTTTCGGTTGGGGAGTGTTAATAATGTTGTGTCTATTTTCCACATTGACTCCTTGGTTCTTGAACTGGATGGTAAGACTTTTGTTTTATTTCTTTTGCTTGACACCCATTCGAGTTTCCTCAGAAGTCTTGTTGTTTCTTTGCCAGACAGGTTCTCAGCGCTGATGGATGTACATGCTACTACGACACTGATAGCGGGGCCAGATTTGCCCCATGCTGTTGCTTCTTTTGACGGTTCTTCCCCAATGGGCCACTCATCGGTGATGAGTAATTTTGAGTCGGGGAGGATTGATGGAGACGTTGATGATGCGGTCGCCATTGATCCCCATCGGAGAGAGTTTGTGGATTGGGACGATCGCTGCCGCAAGCTCGAGGATGGCTTTTCTTCCACGACGCCACCGCCACCTCCGCCACATGTTTTGCTCGACGTCCGCCGCCATTTTATAAAATATATAATTATAAATTAAATAATTATAATTATATATTTTTAATAATTTTATTATTTTAAGCAATTTTATTTCAAGCATCTTTATGTATATCGCATTTAATTAATTCATGTAATGATGGGTGCTTATTACCATCATAGGTTGTTTTAATTATTTAATTTCTTGTATTATGATGGGTGCTTATAACCATCATAATTTTCATTTTTGAATTTTGAATTTTGAATGTTGATTGGAGGGAGATTGAGTGGTGTAGGTTATACATAGCCATGTTATGAAGGATAAATTAGTGAATGAAGAAAACAATTTAAAATCCCCTAAAATCTTCCTTGAGATGTTTTCCCCCTCCTTCTTCCTCCTCTCAAATTTCGGCCCCCTATAGCCTCCTTCCTCTTGGCCGCCGGCCCTCTCCCTCCCCTCTACTTCTCATTCTCCTCCTCTCCTCCTCCTAGTGAGAGCTTCACCCTTCTCCTCTTTTCTCTCCCCCACATCAAACCTGAGCCCTCCCCCTTGCCCTTCAAAATTCGACCACCACCTTTCCTCTCTCCTATTTCCATATTTGTGACTTTCAAGGTTTCTCCCTCTCCTAGGGCTTGTAAAAGGAAAATGGCTCGCGTCTTCATCGTTCGGTGCGGATCCGAGGACTTGCATGAAAATAGAGAATCTACGACCTTCGTGTGTGCGTTCTCCACTAAATTTTGTGGATGGATCTCTTGGGTTTTGGGTAACGATTTCTAAACTCTTCCTTGTGTGCTTCTTCTTGTTAATGTTAGATTTTGGTGGAATCCGAAGGCTGGTAAATTGTTCTAATTTATATTGAATATTGTGCTTAATTAAAATCTAAATTTACAAGCCTAAATCGTCCGAATATTTTTATGTAAATTGGAGTGGGTAAGCAACCCTCTTGTTAATTAATTTTTTGGGGATTATTTTGGACTTAGTTTTAAATCACTTATTTAGTCCGGATATTCTTGTATTGGCCTTGTGAATGTTTGCGCGTAATTTAGTTTGATTTTCTAATTGTCCTGATCGGGTGGGTCCTTTTCGCTTGAGCGAACATTGGCATATAGCCCTTGTTCAATCAAAAATAAGGGGTAGCGTCCCTTTGCATTGATTAATTGGTTAATATTGAAATTGTGCCATTAACTGCGTGGATATCCGATAGTACTAAGTAGAACAACAGGGCGCTGGTTATTTTATTTTAATTGTCAAATCTAAGAACGCGTAGTATAATCCGTAGAAACCATGGGCCTGCATCAATTTGGTATCAGAGGGAGGTTCTCGTCAATTTCCTAATTGGCACTCCTGCCCCTCTCAAAATTTCAATTTTCAAATTTCATATTTCAAATTTCAAAATTAAAAATTAAAAATTAAAAATTCAAATTTCAATTTTGAAATTTCAAATTGTAAAATTCAAATTTCAAATTTCCAATTTCAAATTTCAAATTTCAAAATTTCAAATTTCAAATTTCAAATTTCCAATTTCAAATTTTAAATTTAAAATTTTTCTCCAACATTACAATTTTTTTTTTGTGGTCTGCCAATAGCCGGTTAAATTTTATTTTCAACAATAAAAAAATCATAAAAAATTTATTAATAATCTCAATATTTTTGCCAACAAGAATATCAAAAAAAAATTATATATTATTTTGAAATATTAGCGGGAACAAATCTATCTTTAAAAATAAATAGGACCAGGCTATTTTCTTCTTTGCTTATGCACCAGTTCCGGTTGAGTGTTCTCTCCGGTTCCCTCTGAAATGGCCTAAGATGTTCACGTTTCCCGAATGAAACCTTTATGTTCCGTCATGAAAGTTAGAAAGCCATTCCATTACCCGGTAGTGGAAGAGATTAAGGGGTTGATTGGCCAACTAATGGCTAATCAAGTTACAGCGCACACCTCTAGGCCTGTTAGGATTCCATCTCCGATATATGATGGGCTAGGTGGACCGCGATTTTTTCTATGTTGGGTGAACGACATGGACATTATTTTGAGCAATATCGTATTGTGGATCCCCATAGGATTCCCGTTGCGAGACTGCAATTATTTGGTCGAGCCCATACCTTCTGGCTCAATGAGGAAAGACGTTTAGGAATGCCCTCCGTCGACCCACGTATTGGTTGGCAGATTATGAAAAATTACTTAACGGCTGAGTATTACCCTACCTACTGTCGTTCCCAGTTTCCTGATTGTAGGAGACTATAAGCCTCACGCTAGATACTTGCCCCGCAAAAATCTGATTATCTCAAGCACGAGTACACCTACCTATGAGAGGAAAGAGAAACTTAAGACCTTTATCCCTAGGTCGTTAGACGTAAGTTCTAGGAATGCCATGAGCCCATGGGGTGATAGTGTTTCTATTAGCATGATTGAGTCTGAGGCTATGGTTACGAGTGTGCCCGTCACTAAGGACGAGGCTATTATCACTAACGATGGTAGCGACATTGCGGAGATTGGTTACCCTAGTGACCTGGATGAGGATTTCTCTTTTGAGAAATCATCTCCACTCCCCTTTAACGACATTTCGGAACCATCCATCTTGATTGTAGTGGAGTCTTTTTATGACCCTAAGTCGATTGATAATCTGGTTGAATCGGAAGAGTTACCTTATGCTGAGAGCTTACTCAGTCATAAGTTAGATGATGTTTTGGATGATGATAGTTTGACCTGTGATGGTATTACTTTTCCCATTACTAGCCACACTAGCATTGTGACTGACCACCCTAGTGTTGAGATCCCTCTCCAAAATACAATCCCCGTCGTATTAGAGGCTACGATTACACCTAATGAGAATGTCTCCTATTTTCTTGAGTATCTTGTAAGTGAGGATGTTCCAGTCGATCTCTCTAATTACGAATTAATGGATGCCCCAACTGATTTGGAAGACTTACTATATGATCAACATTTATTGTTTGAAGGACTTTCGAATGAGTTGGTAGAGTCCTCCTGTGAGGAGTGTTATTCGGAGAGTGAGTTGGGTGATTACGAGCTAGATGAGTTTTTCGTGAGGGAAAATCTTCTGTTTGATTTTCCGTTTGATTTTGATGGTTTGCACCTGGAGGTTTGTTCTTGGATGAGTAATCCATGTTTTGAAGTTGAGTGTGACTTAACTTCCCCTACAGAATCACCCATATCGACTCTCCCTCCGGTTCATTTTACTCGAGTAGATTATTTGTTAGGACACGAGCTAGTCATTTCTAGCCCTTTATATTTGGAGAAGTTTATTATTACTCCCTCCCCATTAGGCTTACTTCAATGGATGTGGGTAAACGTAGTTGGTGACGAGCGTTTTCTACTGGCTATTCATTACGAAATTTTTAAATCAAAATTTAATTCCACATTTAAAACGAAAACGTTAGGCTCCACCGAAATAATTTCTGATTTTAAAGCTCTCGTGCCACCTGACTTAACCACTTTATCCTCCGTATTTGGTTCTAGACATGTAGCACATGGATTCTCTCCTCATGTGTCTTTGATATTAGTATTTCATCTTAAGTTATGTCGTACACACTTCCACTCCTTTCTGAGACTGTCCGACGCTAGAGCTAGTGATTTAGGTTTAGTCTGGCTAGTCCCCGAGCGGATGCCTTCTTGCTTCATTAATAAATTAATATGTAGGAACGCCGACCCATCCAAAATTATGAAGAACGTCGGATTTTATGCTTTTATTTTAGATTTTTATATAGCACAGGGTGTTTCACTTTATTTCATGTTTCCGGACTTTTTACTGTACGTCTCTGTTCCACCTGAGTGTATTTCTCCGTCGTTTCTTCCTACCACTAAATATTCTTTTGGGTTGGGGAGTGTTTGTACTGTCATGTATATTTTCCACGTTGACTCCTTGGTTCTTGAACTGGATGGTAAGATGTTAGTTTTATTTCTTTTGCTTGACACCCTTTCTAGTTTCCTCGGAAGTCTCGTTGTTTCTTTGCCAGACAGGTTCTCAGTGCTGATGAATGTACATGCTACTACGACACTGATAGCGGGGCCAGATTTGCCCCATGCTGCTGCTGCTTTTGACGGTTCTTCCCCCATGGGCCACTCATCGGTGATGAGTACTTTTGAGTGGGGGAGGATTGATGGAGATGTTGATGATGCGGCCGCCATTGATCCCCATCGGAGAGAGTTTGTGGATTGGGACGATCGCTGCCGCAAGCTCGAGGATGGCTTTTCTTCAACGACGCCACCGCCACCTCCGCCACATGTTTTGCTCGACGTCCGCCGCCATTTTATAAAAATATATAATTATAAATTAAATAATTATAATTATATATTTTTAATAATTTTATTATTTTAAGCAATTTTATTTCAAGCATCTTTATGTATATCGCATTTAATTAATTCATGTAATGATGGGTACTTATAACCATCATATGTTGTTTTAATTCTTTAATTTCTTGTATTATGATGGGTGCTTATAACCATCATAATTTTCATTTTTGAATTTTTAATTTTGAATGTTGATTGGAGGGAGATTGAGTGGTGTAGGCTATATATAGCCATGTTATGAAGGATTAATTAGTGATTGAAGAAAACAATTTGAAATCCCCTAAAATCATCCTTGAGATGTTTTCCCCCTCCTTCTTCCTCCTCTAAAATTTCGGCCCCCCCTATAGCCTCCTTCCTCTTGGTAGCCGGCCATATCCCTCACCTCTACTTCTCATTCTCCTCCTCTCCTCCTCCTAGTGAGAGCTTCACCCTTCTCCTCTTTTCTCTCCCCACATCAAACCTGAGCCCTCCCCCTTGCACTTCAAAATTTGACCACCACCTTTCCTCTCTCCTATTTCCATATTTGTGACTTTCAAGGTTTCTCCCTCTCCTAAGGCTTGCAAAAATAAAAATGGCTCGCATCTTCATCGTTCCGTGCAGATCCGAGAACTTGCGTGGAAATAGAGAATCTACCACCTTCGTGTGTGCGTACTCCACTCATTTTTGTGGACGGATCTCTTGGGTTTTGGGTAACGATTTCTAAACTCTTCTTTGTGTGCTTCTTCTTGTTATTGTGAGATTTTGGTGGAATCTGAAGGCTGGTAAATTGTTCTGATTTATATTGAATATTGTGCTTAATTAAAATCTAAATTTTCAAGCCTAAATCGTCCGAATATTTGTATGTAAATTGGAGTGGGTAAACAACCCTCTTGTTAATTAATTTTTTGGGGATTATTTTGGACTTAGTTTTTATTCACTTATTTAGTCCGGATATTCTTGTATTGGCCTTGTGAATGTTTGCGCGTAATTTAGTTTGATTTGCTAATTGTCCGGATCGGGTGGGTCCTTTTCGCTTGAGCGAACATTGGCATATAGCCCTTGTTCAATAAAAAATAAGGGGTAGCGTTCCTTTGCATTGATTAATTGGTTAATATTGAAATTGTGCCATTAACTGCTTGGATATCCGATAGTGCAAAGTAGAACAACTGCGCGCTGGTTATTTTATTTTAATTGTCAAATCTAAGAATGCGTAGTATAATCCGTAGAAACCATGGGCCTGCATCAGTAGTCTAAGTGGCTAAGGCAAATAAGTCCTTACCTAAGTGGTGGAAAGATAAATAACTATCAAGTCCACAGGCATTGAGTGAAGATTAGTCACTCAATACCAGATGACTTATTGTGCTGAGTGAAGCCTATACATTCAAAGCCAAGGCAGTGGCAAGCTGAGAAAATGACTAAGTCCACGGGCATTGAGTGAAGTCAACTCATACAATGTTATACAACAAAAAACTATGAAATAGGCTAAAGCAGTAAAAGCCTAAAATTGGAATGAGCTGAAATGTTGCTAAGTTCACAAGAGTTGAGTGAAGTCAACTCACTCAACGTCATGCTACTAAAGAGAAATTTGGCTAAGGGTTTTGGCATTGATTGATGAAGACACACTCAACGCCATTCAGCAAAAAGGCTGTAAGTTGAACTGGTTGAACTAAGTTTTGATTCATCGAACTGAGTTCAGAGTTCGTCGAGCTCAGCTCACCTTTCGTCGAGCAAAGTTCAGAGCTTGAGTTTCTAAGTTCATCGAGCTCAGTTAAGATATCTTCAAACTGAGTTCAAAGTTCGTCGAGCTCAGTTCACCATTCGTCGAACTCAATTCAAAGTAAGACAGTCCAAGCCCAGTGATGAGTCCAAGTTATATACATATTTTTGGACTCATCTGGGCCAGTTTTCTCGATGATGCACTACACTTGAGAGCAAAAATTGTTCATATTTGTTAATATGTCCATTCAATGTTAAGGGCACTTTAGGGCTGTTTTCAGTGTGATTTCGTATTTATTGTACTTTTACCCTATTCTTGGTGTTTTTCTATGTCTGGAGAATGTGGAATGCCCATTTCGGTGGCTCTTCAGTTTTTACTGTAGGTACAAAGGTCGTGTGAGTGTTTCGAGATATTTTGGGAATGTTTTTCGCCTAGGGGCCACTGATCGTTCGTTTTTACACGCGCACGGTCCGTGGACTCCTTAGCGCACGACCGCTGGTTATGCGCGGTCTGTTCATCGAACCCCAAACGGTACAGGAACACTGTGCATGATCATTGGATCTATAGCGCACGACCACTGGTTATGAGCCACTAATCGTGTACACTTTTCTCCATTTTTCCAAGTTCTGTCTAGGGCAATCGCACAACCATTGGAATAGTGCGCACGACCTCTGTTCGTGCGCCACTGCTCGTGCGCGTTTATCCAATTTTTCTGGAGTTCTGCCATTGTTAATTATACGATCATGGGATCCAATGCGCACGACCTCTAGTCGTGTGCCACTGATCGTACGCATATATATTAATTTTTTTCTGTCCAGCTACAGGTTTCTCTAGAGCAAGGCGCACGATCATCAATGTCAGTGCTCACGACCACCGGTCATGCACCATTGATCATGCACTCTGATTTTCTGCTGACCGTAATTAAGCCCGTGCTCCCGCGAATTAAGGCATGCCATTTCATTTTCCGGCCCGCTGCTGCGCGCGAAGCGCCGTTTATCTCCCCATAGGTCCTCCACTCATCTCCACCCTTCGGGAAGCCTTCTTCGGTGATCCTAAGTCATCTTCAACCCTTCGGAGAGTTCCCGGCCACCAGTAGTGTGCAACAGAGTTCTTTCGGTACTACTTATTTGGGCAAAAAGGGAGAAAAGATTGAAGAAAAGGGAAGAAGATAGAGGAAGACAAGTGGATTGACAACCCATTTACCTCTAGAAGCAACCACGGTCTGAGTCGAGAAGTGGAATGACAACCCACCATTTCGGCCAAGAACCACGGCTAGGCTTTCCCCCTTTCGATTTATTCTACCTCTTCTCCATAGTGGATTGTATTCTAAAGCTTGTAATGAACCTGAACTTGATTTTATTTGTCTATGAATGAAGTTTTCTTGGGTTAGTTACATCCTCTTTTGTTAGCTGTGATGCACTCGCCTCTATCTACATCCACTCCACTCGCACACTAGAACCACTCTAACAAAGGCTAGTGTTGGTGGTTGAAGAGGTGATTATGACCCTCACTCTCCGCATGTGTGGTCATTCCATCTGCTTGCTCTCCATCCATTCGCCTCACGAAGCACGGCATACCGGCCTGCACTAGTTCCATCCACCAAGCGAAGTCGTGCTTACGACCCGCATTAGTTTTCTTTTTATTTTTTTAGCATTAGGAATCAAAAGCCAACCTCTTTTGTTTCATTTAACTCTTAGTAACGATATTTCTACGACGCTATCACGATACCCAACCTACATTCCCTCGAGATCGACATTCGGGTAAGCTATTCCCAAAATTATTACTTGACAACGACCGGTGCACTTGCCGATGCATCAAGTTTTTGGCGTCGTTGTTGGGGAATACAGGTGTAAGTGATCTGGGTTGTCGAAGGTAGTTACTCAAGAGTTATTATTTTTGATTTTTTGTTTTGTTGTCATCTTTGGTGTATGTAGAGGCAACGATCGGGAGAGGTGCTTTCCTACGATCCTTAAATAGAGAGGACTGCTTGAGCACGGAGGCATACCGCAAACACTCTGCTAGAGATGGATCGCAATCTAATTCAGGTTGGAGGCAATGGAAGAGGGGAAGAGCCTATCTTAGGGCCAAATGCTGATGAGAACATTTGAAACCGGCAGGGATAGCCAATGCATAATGATGGTCCGAGATGGTATGGAGTTGCTGCTAGAAGGGCAATATATTGATGAGAATGAGGTAAATAGGTCGAGGCCTCGCACGATGAGAGACTACACAACACCCACTGTTGGGAGTGTGTATCCAGCTTTTGCGCTGGCCATCCCTAACTTGCATTTTGAAATCAAACTGACCATTTTGAACGTGATACGCAGCAACGCTCAGTTCTCCGGGTTGCAGAGCGAGAACCCATACATGCATCTCTCAGATTTTTTTGAGATATGCGAGACCTTCCGTTACGGAGGAATACCCGATGAAACGGTGAAGTTGAAGCTATTCTGGTTTTTACTGCATGATAAAGCCAAGGCGTGGCTTCCCAGCTTACCTCTGGGAATTTCCATAACGTGGGATGCCTTAACTGCGTGATTCCTAGAGAATTTCAATCCGGTAGACAAGATTTTGAACCTGCACAGGGAGATAGGTAACTTCCGCCAGTTCGATCAGGAGAGCCTGGCGGAGGCATTGGAACGCTTCAATGACTTGCTGTGGAAATTGCCAAACGATGAGTTCTAGCCTTGGAACTCGGTGGGCTATTTCTACTTTGCCATCAAGCCTAATTATAGGGCTATGATTGACGCCGCTATAGTAGGTTCATTGATGAACCTTACACTTAAGGTAGGCCTAAGGATTTTTCAAGATGCAGCCTCACACAGCATATATTGGACTACTGGGAGAAATACCCAAAGGAACACCCGTGGAATATTCACTCTTGGATCAGCTGTACCCACTGCAATACCTATCATGGCAATCTCTTGCCAAGGATGCGGCGGGGACAACCATCATACATATGAATGCCCGGGAGATGAACTATCTGGTGAGCTGTATAATCTAAATATGAATGAATATGTGAATTTCTTTGCTAACCAAAATAGGGGTGTGCTGTATGGGAATACGTATTACCCAGGGCTGAGAAATCACCCCAACTTTTTGTGGAACCAAAATGTCGGTTGCCAATGATGGCAACCAGGGCAGCATGAATTCAATGCTTCAGCCTCTAAGAGCCAACCGAGGCCACCTAATCTGGGTTATAATCAGACCCCTTCGACACCGAGGAAGAGTAACTTGGAAGAAATGATGGAGAAGTTCGTTGAGGTCGCTCAATCGAATATGGCTAATTATACCGCATCTATGTGGAATCTGGAAGTGCAACTAGGACAATTGGCCCAAGTGCTAGTTGAGTGTCCCCAAGGGACTCTTCCAAGCAACAAAAAAAAGAACCTCGTAGATTAGGGGAGGAGTCTTCCTAAGAAGGAAGAGGGGGTGTATAAGGATCTAGTGATCGTTTGTACGATCAACAACATCAAGACCTCCGCCCTTTGTGATTCTAAATCTTCTAGAAACATTCTCGCTTTGTAAGACGTCGAGAATTTTAATTTAAAATTAAATCCGGATGATCGTACCTCTCTTGTTTTAGCTAACGGAGTTCTGATGGATACTAAAGGAGAGCTTAAAGAGGTTAAAGTTACGTTGGATGGAACCAAATTTGTAGTAGATTTCCAAGTATTGGGGCCTATCGAAAATACTTCGATCACAATCCTAGGAGTCCCATTATTGAGGGAAAACAGCTCCACCTTGGAAATTTCCAAGGGCCGGGTGGTTGTAACAAATATGGTGAAACTAGCGTGCTTTTCTGACACCGTGACTGAAACTCTGTACCCCCTCCTATTTTTATCACTAACGAATTGTTTAGTAACGTGGATCACAAAGATAAACAGGAGACGTGGAAGTAGAAGGAGAGAAGAAGTATCTCTGAAGAAGAGAGTGGTGATTAGGAAAAGAAGGAGCAGTTAGTTCGTGAGGAGGCTACTAATGAAATTCTAGAGTTTAGATCTGTATGGGAGCATGATTCTCCACCTCCTCATGCTGAATTTATGAATAAACAGTTTAATCATAAGGTTTCGTGGGCGGATCCGGTTGCCACTATGGCATCAGAGATGATGAAAGCTAAAACCTTGGATGGAGAGTCAGTTGATTACGCTAGGTGGCGTTCCCCCATAGTGGAGAAAAAGAAAAATGAATGTTTTTTGCGATCCGCTCATTTTGTTGCTCTCCAGGGAGAGAAGCAAGGGGATTGGGCCGGTTAGTTAAAATCAACTTGAACCTTAAAGCTTCAGACCCTAGACTTTCTCACTCTTATGGGGAGCGATATCATAAATCGATGTTTAGTTGATAGATTGCTGGATAGTTTATGCTTATAACTACTTGGTGGACATTAGTAGCTTTTTTTTTTGTTGTGGACATAAAAGTCTATATCATGCTTAATACAGGTATTCAATCCACCTTAAGGACGATAAACAAAGGGCTCATGGGAGACAGCCCAAGTAGGATGACTTGGTCCTGTTTTGTGTGTTGTGTTTTTTTATGTGTATTTCTAGTTTCTTTTTTGTGTGTGATCTCTAATTCGCAGGTTCTAGAAATTTTTGAAGAGAGACAAACTAGCCCCTAACGGACAACCTCGCAGCACGACTGGTATGCTCAGTTTTGAGCATAGGTACTTCTTACCCCTAGCTCATTATATTATTTGGAATGTTTAGTTTTACGAGTTGTCACAGTTTAGTCTGGTGGGAGAGCTTGCTTGTGGTCACTACACGAGCACACTTTTTATAGCATACCAGTTTGTTATTTATTTATTTCAAAATCACTGTAGCATACACTGAGTCACCCACACGAGTGCGGACTCGCTTGTTTATGTGTTTCTGCACACTCATATTTGGGTCGTTGTCGTGAAGTTGGATGGTAGCATAAAGGATTGCAAGCTGGGGTGCGATGTTGACTCGCGAGTGCTCTAGTTGAGTACCCGCGTTTGCTTTAAGGATTTGAGTAGGATTAGATTTTATTTAAGCATCTAATTTATAATTAGTTTATTTGCGTATATTTTAATTTATTTTACTCAATTGGTTAATATGGTTGAATCATATGGTGGCACGATGTCGTGTGTAGGAAAGCGCTAAGGTGCGTGTTGCTCGAGTCGGGAGGAAAGTTTACCTTTCCCGTGGGCTAAGAGCTTGCCCAAAACGACTCTTCAAACATAGGTGCATATGACTCACAAGATGAGCATGACGTAGGCCATCAATTTGGCTAGTTTGAGCCTTGTTTACCTTGTCCTAGCTACTAACTGTTGCAAGCCAAGTTTGAGCATACCCCTCCTTTGATTCCGCTCCACCTTCATTCACCAAAGCCTAAAGCCAATCCACCTATCGCAACCAAATCCATGAGCTCCTGTGAATTTAATATTTTGACGAGGTGTGATGTGTGGAATTCAAGTGATGTGGTGGATGAATACAAGAAATTCTACTTGCTAAAAATTTGGGATTGTAAAAGAAAAATTAGAGAATTGAAAAAGAAAATCTAAAATGAATTACAATGAGAAATATGATGGCGGCAACCCCTAACGTGTTAAAGTTGAAGACGATGACGGTGACGGCGACGACGTTCTCCTACCTGTTGAACATGATGACGGCGACGGCGACGGCGTTCTCCTACATGATGAAGATGAAGATTACCAAATATATTAAGTTATTTCTTTTTGCATTTTATTTTTATCATGTAATGTTTAAACATTTGAGCATTGTTTTATTTTTATTTAGGTGGGCTGCAAATAGCCAAAGCATGATGTAAAGCCTATATAAGGCTAACCTTGTTTCATTTTGAGTTAGTGAATGAAAAATTAAGAAAACCCTAAAACCCTTTGGATTCTCTTCTCCTCTTCTCCTTGGCCGCCCCTCCTCTCCTCTCTCCCTCTTGGCCGCAGGCCTTCCTTCTCCTTCCCTCCTCTTGTTCGGCCCTCCTCCTCCTTCTACTCCTCTCCCCTTCTCTTGCTCGACATTCCTCCTCCTCCCTCCTTCAACAACAAGATCCGGCCACCATCTCCCCCCCCCCATAGCCGCCACCTCCACTATTCCTCTTTGCATTACATGGCCACCATCCTCTTTCTCCACCACCAAACCCGAGCCCCTCCCTCTTCACTCACTAATCCGGCCACCACCTCTTCATCTCCTAACACGAGCCTCCCCTTTCCTCCACAAAACCGAACCTACATCAACACCCTAAACAGCCCCCCTTCTAGATAGAAATTGGCCAAGGCAATCTCTAGTTTTGTGGAACCCCTCTCCCGCGTGAAGCGAAGGAAGCGGACAAGTTTCCCTCCGGTTGGCGAAACTCCGGCGGAGTCGTGGAAGAACGGTCCTTGAAAGTGAATCGGAATCATCTATTCCGGTTGGGTAACGAGATCCTCTACTTTGTTTATGTGATTCCTATAATTTTAGAATTTCATTTTGGTGGAATACGTTTGCGTTATTTTAGAATTGTTCTTTTCGTTCGTGGTTTATTTTTCGATTGAATAGGTTGTTCTTTCTAGTTGCTTAGTTTTCTGAGAGGTTTGGCGAGCCTCGCTTTCATTTTGTTGGGGGAGATCTACCATTTCCGAACCGTAATTTTCGGTAGATCTCCTTTGGTACAACCATCGCTCGTTCGAATCGGGTGGATCCTTTTACATCGAAAGAACAACGGCCTATAGCCTTTTGTTCGATCTTAAAACGGCGTGGCTATCATATGTTAGCGTTAACTTGATAAAGTTGTTCAACGTGTGTGATGCGTGACGAATGTGCGAGTGTAGGATTGAATTGTTGAGAGGCACATGTGGCTAATTTGTAGATCTGATTCGCACACAATGTGTTCGCTTAAATTTCCCATTGGAATCCCTCTTGTCTTTTCGTGCCTTAATCCTACTTAGGGAGTGGCCAACGTCAATTTGGTATCAGAGGGAGGTTCACGTCAATTTCCTAATTGGCACCCCTCCCCTATCTTGTGGCACGTTACCCGCACTTCTGTTTGCACGTTAGTTGTCAAAATCACAAAAAATTATTTTTTTTTGGTCTGCCAATAGCGGCTTAAATTTCTTATTTTTCAGCAAAAAAATCAAAAAAAAATTTATTAATAATCTTCATATTTCACTCAACAAGAAAATCTATTTTATATTATTATTACCCTATTGGTTAAGCGGGAACAATTCGGACAAACTTATTTTAATTGAGCCAGAAGCATTTCTCCTTGTATGTGCACAAATTCCGGATCGAGTCTTCTCTCCGGTTATCACAATATGGCCTATGACGTCAATGCTTCCCGAGAAAAATCTTTAGGTTCCCTTAGGAACGGTAGAAAGAGATTCCATTGCTCGGTAGTGGATGATATTAAGGCGTTGATTGGACAACTAAAGGCTAGTCAAGTTGCACCACTTCCCCCAAGGCAATACCCTAGTTACCCTACTGATGGCTATAGTTCCATACTGATCTTTAGGAATGAAGATAAACCTAACGCCCAGGCCAAGTAGCAAGTAACTGATGATTTGGCTACCCTTAAACAAGGGAATAAGTCAGTCTCAGATTATATGCAACTCTTTAAGGATTTGACGGTTAGGAGCGGTGTGAAGGAATCGCCTGGGGTCACCCTGTCTAGGTTTCGTAGGGGGTTTAGCCCCTACATCCAGGGAAAGTTATTGCGATATGGTCACACCGATCTAGACACCACCTTGTGCACGGCAATTGAAATTTAGAAGAACCAAATTCCTAGGAGTAAAGTTCCATGTCAGATGATTACTATAGGTGAGTGTAGTGGTAAATCTGGTATTGGCTCTATTGAGCATCCAACCCCGATTACGCCCATAGGACATTTTGAGTGTTCCCCTGAGTTGCCTGACTTAGTGGTTGATTCCCCTGATAAGTCTTAGGTCGTGCCTAGGACTGTGCCCGTCACTGAGGGCGAGGCTGAAATTACTGACGATAGAATTGACGTTGAAGAGATTGGTTACCCGAGTGATCTGGATGATGATTTCTCCTCTGAGGAATCACCCCCATTCCCTTTCGATGATATTTCAGAGCTGTCTACCTTGATTTTCATGGAGTCTTCTGAAGACCCTGAGGCAGTTGATATTTCGGTTGAGTCAGAAGAATTACCATATATTGAGAGCTTACCCACTCGTGAAGTAGGCGATGAAATGTTAGGACTCGAGCTAGTTATTTTTTGTCCGAGATATATTGTAGTGCCCATTCCTGAGATTTTGACTGCGACTTACTTGGAAGTTATGACGGATGAGTTGGAAGAATGTCCTAGCGAGAGAGTTATATTTTTGGAAGACGTTATTTATGTATACCCGGATGAGCATCCCCTGATGCTAACTCCGTTGTACGAAGTTAATTTTGATCTTGATTCTCTCCCGGTTTTTAGTTTACCGACTCTCCCTCCTGATCCGCTGACTCGACTAGCTGACCATTTAGGACATGAGTTTGGAACGTCTGATCTTAGTAGTTTTATTGTACCACCTTATTTCATCCTGTTAGTACCGCCTGATGTAGTCCCGTTAGTGCCGACTGGTCTCGTTATAATTGTGCCACCTGATTTCTTTCTGCTAGTACCACTAGATTTAGTCTCGTTAGTGCCCCCTAATCTCATTATATTGGGGCCACCTGATGTAGTTCCGTTGGTGCCACCCTATTTATGTCCATTTGTGCCACCTTATGTAGTTCCGTTACCGCCATTTTCTATGTCAAGTCAATATGCACTAGTATTTTCCTCTCGTGTTCTTAATTTACATAAACACATTATGGTAGCGCTAGTCACACTAGTTTCTTCTTATCAATGTATCGCTAACCTACATAAGAGAGTGTCTCCCTATAAGGTGTTCGGTTTACTCTTGGTGCGACTCATCCCTGAACGGATGCCCTCGGGCACTTTAGAAACGTTAGTGAGTCGGCGAGTTAGAATTTTTCGGATTCTTAATCAATTAGGAGAAACAACATATCTGTTGAAGTTAACCACTGAATGGGGTCATTCCCCTAGTTTAAATGTTTCCAATTTCACGCATTGTGTTTTTCCACCATTTGAAATATCTAACTCTACGTTTGGTGCCACTATATTTTCATTTGGGTTGGGGGGTGAGCTTGATCTTGGATCGTTCTCTCCATTGGTATCCAACGGAGGTACGTTGATTGTTGATGCAGAAATTTTTCCTCTTTATTTGCCTAATGCATTTCCCAAGTTTCGCAGGACAATCTTTTTGCTAGACAGGTTCATATTTGGTTGTTTTCTCTCCTCTCCAAGCGGCAGTATTCAGCGTTCCATGATACGATGGTGTGATCGTCCAGTCCCCGGAGACTCTTGGATCCCGGACTCTGCGATGGTTCTTTTGGATGATGTTCTTCGGCGCCGACACCTCCATGCCAACTCATCGGTGATGAGTTCTTTTGAGCGGGGGAGGACTGATGGTCGCAACCCCCAACGTGTTAAAGTTGAAGACAATGATGGTGACGGCGACGACATTCTCCTACATGTTGAACATGATGACGGTGACGGCGACGGCGTTCTCCTACATGATGAAGATGAAGATTACCAAATAATATTTAGTTATTTCTATTTGCATTTTATTTTTATCATGTAATGTTTAAACATTTGAGTATTATTTTATTTTTATTTAGGTGGGCTGCAAATAGCCAAAGCATGATGTAAAGCCTATATAAGGCTAACCTTGTTTCATTTTGAGTTAGTGAATGAAAAATTAAGAAAACCCTAAACCCCTTTGGATTCTCTTCTCCTCTTCTCCTTGGCCGCCCCTCCTCTCCTCTCTCCCTCTTGGCAGCCGACCTTCCTTCTCTTTCCCTCCTCTTGCTCGGCCCTCCTCCTCCTTCTACTCCTCTCCCCATCTCTTGCTCGGCATTCCTCCTCCTCCCTCCTTCAACAACAAGCTCCGGCCACCATCTCCCCCCCATAACCGCCACCTCCACTATCCCTCTTTGCACCACACGGCCACAATCCTCTTTCTCCACCACCAAACCCGAGCCCCTCCCTCTTCACTAACTAATCCGGCCACCACCTCTTCATCTACTAACCCGAGCCTCCCCTTTCCTCCACAAAACCGACCCTACGTCAACACCCCCAATAACCCCCTTCTAGATAGAAATCGGCCAAGGCAAGCTCTAGTTTTGTGGAACCCCTCTCCGGCATGAAGCGAAGGAAGCTGACAAGTTTCCCTCCGGTTGGCGAAACTCTGGCGGAGTCGTGGAAGAACGGTCCTTGAAAGTGAACCGGAATCATCTATTCCGGTTGGGTAACGAGATCCTCTACTTTGTTTGTGTGATTCCTATAATTTTAGAATTTCATTTTGGTGGAATACGTTTGCGTTATTTTGGAATCGTTCTTTTCATTCGTGGTTTGTTTTTCGATTGCATAGGTTGTTCTTTCTAGTTGTTTAGTTTTCCGAGAGGTTTGGCGAGCCTCGCTTTCGTTTTGTTGGGGGAGATCTACCATTTCCAAACCGTACATTTCAGTAGATCTCCTTTGGTACAACCATCGCTCGTTCGGATTGTGTGGATCCTTTTAGATCGAAAGAACAATGACCTATAGCCTTTTGTTCGATCTTAAAACGGCGTGGCTACCATATGTTAGCGTTAACTTGATAAAGTTGTTAAACGTGTGTGATGCGTGACGAATGTGCGAGTGTAGGATTGAATTGTTGAGAGGCACATGTGGTTAATTTGTAGATCTAATTCGCACACAACGTGTTCGCTTAAATTTCCCATTGGAATCCCTCTTTTCTTTTCGTGCCTTAATCCTACTTAGGGAGTGGCCTACATTCAAATAGAATCCCCATCAAGTTTAATTATTGGTCGGGTTAGGTCGTGTACACACTCAGTTTTCAAGCTAAATCTGGGGGTGTCTCACCCGTGCAATTCTTAGGGGATGTATTGGTTTAGCTTGTTGTTTTCTCACTTGGGTTGCGTGTAGCCTCCATGTTTATCTTTTACTACAAAACCTTAGCCTATGCCCCATTCGATCCTAGTAGTCCTACCGATTCTTCACATGAGTTCGATAGCACCGTGGAGAGAGTGCACCCGGGCAAGTTTATGGCCCTCGACGTTGATGGATTTCAACGGAGATACTCTCGATTTCTGGTCTTAGACAACACTCCCCTGAGTGGCTCGCTTACTTTTGTATCGTGCGTAACCACACGATTCCCCAAATTTCACCAATATGTGTAAAAATATATTTTCATTTACGCTTTGGACTATTATAGATTAGCTAGCTTATTTAAATTCTTCTTCTACTGAATCTTAATGCACGCGGGTACAAAACTTCGCATATCCCCCTGTGTTTTCAATTGTCTAGGTTAGATTTAGTTTTCACGACCCGTCGGATTTGTTTGCTCAGGACGCGCAAACTGGTAAGTCATTGGGTGTGATGAGTCCAAGTTATATACATATTTTTGGACTCATCTGAGCCAGTTTTCTTGATGATGCACTACACTTGAGATCCATAATTGTTCATATTTGTTACTATGTCCATTCCATGTTAAATGCACTTCAGGGCAGTTTTCAGTGTGATTTCATAGTTATTGTACTTTTGCCATAGTCTTGGTGTTTTTTTGTGTCTGTAGAATATGGAATTCCCATTTCGGTGGCTCTTCAGTTTTTACTACAGGTACAAAGGTCGTGTGAGTGTTTCGGGATTGTTTGGGAATGTTTTTTTGCCTAGGGGCCACTAATCATGCATTTTTACATGCGCCCAGTATGTGGACTCCTTAGCGCATGACTGCTGGTCATACGTAGTCAGTTCATCAAAACCTAAATGGTATAGGAACACTGCGCACGATCATTGGATCTATAGCGCACGACCACTTATTATGAGCCACTGATCGTGCGCACTATTCACCATTTTTCCAAGTTCTGTCTGGGGCAATCGCACGACCATTAGACATGGTGCGCACGACCAAACTGCTCGGGCGCGTTTATCCCATTTTTCTAGAGTTCTGTCATTACTATTCACACGATCATGGGATCTAGTGCCCACGACCTCAGGTCGTGCGCCACTGATCGTGCACATATATACTAATTTTTCTGTCCAGCTACAGGTTTCTCTATAGTAGAGCGCACGATCATCAACCGTCAGTGCGAACGACCACCGATTGTGCGCCACTGATCATGCGCTTTGATTTTCTTGCAAACCGTATTTAAGCCCGTTCTCCCACGAATTAGGGCACGCCATTTAATTTTCCAGCCCGCTACTGCGCGCGAAGCGCCATTTCTCTCCTCACTGGTCCTCCACTCATCTCCACACTCCAGGAAGCCTTCTCCAGCAATTCGAAGTCATCTTCAAACCTTCGGAGAGTTCCCGGCCACCAGTAGTGTGCAACAGAGATCTTTCGGTACTACTCATTTGGGTAAAAAGGGAGAAAAGATTGAAGGAAAGGGAAGAAGACGGAGGAAGACAAGTGGATTGACAACCCATTTACCTCCGGAAGCAACCACGGTCTGAGTCAAGAAGTGGATTGACAACCCACCATTCCGGCCAAGAACCACGGCTAGGCTTTCCCCCTTTCGGTTTATTCTACCTCTTCTCCATATTGGATTATATTCTAAAGCTATTAATGAACCTGAACTTGCTTTTATTTGTCTATGAATGAAGTTTTCTTGGGTTAATTACATCCTCTTTTGTTAGCTATGATGCACTTGCCTCCATTCACATCCACTCCACTAGCGCACTAGAACCACTCTAGTAAAGGCTAGTGTTTGTGGTTGAAGAGGTGATTACGACCCTCACTCTCCATATGTGTGGCCATTCCATCCGCTTTATCTTCTTGTGATGGATTCCAAGTTGGATTTGGGCTAGGTTCACTAAATTAGGTTAAGTATGACCTTCCTTGTATAGTTAAGGGTCATAGGTCTTCATTAGATTATAGGGTAGGTTAACAAGTCATATTAATCAGACCAAGCCCTCAGAAGACTTAGAAGTTTGCAGAAACCAGAATAAGGAAGAACTTTATTGTTGAAGAAGTCGTTCGACGAACTCTTAAGTGAGCTCGACGATCTTCGTTCTTAGTTCGACGATCTCAGAATCTCTTCTCTGAACTGAGATCGACGAAAGATGAAATGAGCTCGACGATCTCTAATCTTCTATCAGGAATGAGTTCAACGATCGTCTATCTCTGTTTGACAATCTTGGAGCCCAGTATGGAAAGCTGTATTTCAATTCAAAGCTCTCAGGGCTCAGCTCGACGAAAGAGAGGTTGAGTTCAACGATCCAGGATCTCAAATCGACAAAAATTTCTAGTTCAACATTTCTATTCTCTGTAATTATTTCAGATTGACTGAGGCTTAATTTATTGCTTATTTTACTCCGAGTAATTAATGCTTATATTATCTGAATATATCCGTTCATTTGGCAGCATTAATTACTTGTTTTCACAGAGTTATTATACAGCTAATCCTTGGGACAGTTAAGGAATTACTTTATTACTCTTCTATCCGTTATCCAAGTTCTAAGATTTCAGCAGTCAATCAAGGCAATCAAATTAAAAGACAAATTTGCTGCAGATGATATAGTCAAGTTTTTGAAAACATAGAACAATTAGAAATTATTCAAGATAAAAATTTTTGTACGGTCTTCATCTAGTGTTCTTCTTCCAGCAAGCTTTCAAGAGACAATCAACATCATTTGTCAACAGTTTTCTTGAGAACTTTTTCAAGAAGACCTTCTCACCCAGCAAAGCTCTCAATCTTCCTGGACAGTACTTCATCTTAGGGGGAGCTTTGACACCATCAAGGATACACATGTCTTCTCAGTTGTTTTAAGAAAAGATAAGAGAACATATAGTTTTATTTTCTTCACCCCACTGTACAAAGGGTTTCTAACTCCCTTCAAAAGTTAAACACTTGGTTACAAGTCTTCTGATCAAAAGACTTGATTTTGTTGTTAGGCACCTGATCAAAAGCATGAAGGGTTTCCTGATCTACCTGAATCAGATATTGTGGTGACAGGGTACCTGAGCAAAAACCTGATTGGTGGCAAGGCACCTGATCAAAAACCTGAGTGGATTCCTACCTAGGTTGTAGAAGAGTGGATGTACCCAAGTTTAGGGGAACCACTATAAATTCTTGTATCGTCTGTGATGCTCTCTTATTTTTATTATGTGGTGATTGTTGAATAGTTTAGTTTTATTTCTGCACTAACTATTTACATGTATAAGCATTACTATTTTTATTCCGCAATAAAAATCTAATAAGATTTTAAAATACTCTATTCACCTCCCCCCCTCTAGAGTTAAATATATCTAACCCCTCAGGGGTATCCTTCATTCCATCCTTCAATTGGTATCATAGGGTGTGTTTCTTTGGTTTCACAGATTCACTTCTGAACAAAGATCCTTGTTAGATCTATCTCTTTCTAGGGAGTTGTTACAATAATGGAATATAATAGAGATTATGCTAGCACTAGACCTCTAGTCTACAACTTGAACAAATTTGCACTTTGGAAGGCAAGAATCAAGCTTTACATGAATTCTATTGATGAGGATATTTTCAATTCAATTTTGACAAGACCCCCTCAACCTACAGTAGTGGCTGCAACAACATCTGACACCATACAGTTCCACCACCTAAGTGGACTGATGCTCAGAAGAAAGCCAAAATAGCTGATGCAAAAGCTATGATTATCCTGGCTCAAACTATGTCAGATGAAATATTTCAAAAGGCAGCTGAATGCACTTCAGCAAAACAAATCTGGGACTCTCTAAACAAGATGGTGGCAGGCTCAGTAGATGAGAGAAAGGACAGAAGATCCCTCCTAATATCTCAATATGAGAACTTCAAAAAGGAGGAATCTGAAACAGTGGCTGAGATGTATAACAGGCTTAATATTATCATCACAGAACTAAAGACCCTGGATAAAGATATCTCCTTAACTGAGATTAATGACAAGATCCTAATATGCTTCCCCAACACTTGGGATTCCAGGATCTGGCCAATCAAGGAAGCCAGAAGTTTGAATGAGATATCTACTAAATCTCTCCTTGGAAAGCTAAAATCCTATAAGCAGTTAATCAAGACAAGAGAGGCTGCTGAACTGAAGGCCTAAACCTCTTAAAGGAAGGAGCACAATATTGCTTTCAAAGCAACAGAAGAATCAAAAAGCCTTCCTACCAATGAAGAGCAGATGAGCTTTATGGCCAAGAGATTTTATAAGTTGGCCAAGAAAGACTTCAGAAGGAAATCATCAAGAAGTGATGATAAACCTAAGTATGACAGAACTCCTACCAAGGAGACTGTCTGCTTTGGATGAAGAAAACATGGGCACATTCTCTCTAAATGCCCAGAGTCACAGAAAAGTGATAGAAGAAAGGAAAAAGTGAACAAGAAGCATTCCAGCAAACACTCTAACATACATTCCTCCAACAAGCATAAAAGAAAGGAGAAAGGTTTCATTATTGAAACCTGGAGTGAAACCAAAGTGGATACTTCATCTTCCAGCTCCAGTGAAGATGAGGAAGAAGCCAAGGCAAGGGAAGTGTGCCTTATGGAAATCAATGCTTCTTGCAGCAAGTCAAAAAATGAAGAATTTGATGAGAAATCAGAATCAGAAGAAGACCAGGTAATATCTTCCTTTGATTTCAATTATATTGATTTTAAAAATTAATTCAAAGCCTTATGTAATAATCTAACAAAATCTAAAAAAGAAATCAAAATGCTAAGAGATAGGCAAGCTGAATTTGATAATCTATTTGCTGAAAACACTAAGTTCAAAGATGATTTAGTTTTAGCAAATGAACAAATCATTTCTCTAAAAACAAAATTATGTGCGGCTAAGCAACTTGAGGAATCTCTCAATGGGAGAAGCCTTAAGCTTATGGACATCACATGCACAGTAAATGCTAGGTTAAATGGCAAGCTGGGCTTAGGTGCTTCATTAAGCTTGCCCCCCATTCTGAAGAAAAATATTCTTTCAACGCTTATAAAATTTGTATCTGATAAAGGAAAAGAAGTAATATATAATAATCAAACCACAGAAGTCTCTCACAAATCTAAAAATAAAAAGAATAGAAATAATAAAAATCTAAATAAAAACAATGTTCAACAGATTTCGTTGAACTCAGATCGATGAAATGTGTCGAGGTCGTCGAACCAAGATCGACGATCTATGAACGCAAACTCTAGTAATAATAATTCGTCTTACTGCGATCGACGAATCTTGTATGGTTCTTCGAGCAGAGATCGACAAACTTGGGGTACAGAAAATGAATGTATTCATTCTCTGAATAGAGATCGATGATCTCATCCCATATCGTCGAACTCCGATCGACGAACTTGCAATACTTTGTCGAACCCAGTCAGACTCAATAAAAATCATAACTTTAATAGAAATTTTAATCAAACTAGAAAACTTGTTAATCCATTTGTTAATTGGGAAATTCCACCGAAGAGATACCATCCCTTAGGATATAAATCTCAACCAGAATTTTTTTGTAAATCAAGCTTTTTTTATCAGGAAAATAAAGGGCCCAAGGTAATCTTGGTCAAGAACAACTAATTTTTACCTTTGCAGGTAAAGAGCTGTCCAGCTTTTAATCAATAATGGTATTTGGACAGTGGATGCTCCAAGCATATGACTGGAAGCAAGGACAACCTAAATAATTACAAGTCCAATCTGGGACCAAAGGTGATCTTTGTTTACTCAAATTATGGCCAGACTGAAGGCTTTGGAGAAGTTAAGATAGGAGCAGTTACTTTCAAAAAGGTCGCATATGTAAGTGGACTTCAACATAACCTCATCTCCATAAGTCAACTATGTGATGAAGGTTCTCGGGTATCTTTTAACTCAAGCTCTTGTATTATTTATACTACAGAAAACCAAACTATTTTAATTGGAAATAGAGAAGACAATATATATGTAGTTTATTTTCTGTCTGCAACATCAGATATTTGTTTATTTAATCTTGTTAGCAATCAGAATGAATTATGGCATAAAAGATTAGGTCATGTTAACCTGAAAAACATTTCTAGGTTATTTAAAGACAACCTTGTTAGAGGATAGCCTTTTGGTCCCTACAAGAAGGAAGGCCTCTACAGGGCTTGTAAATTAGGCAAGCAAACTAAATCTAGCTTTATATCGGTTAATAAGAGTGATTCACCTATGATCTTGTGCATGCTACACATGGACCTTTTTGGCCATATTGTTGTACAAAGCCTAGGAGGGAAATCTTATACTTTAGTAGTTGTAGATGACTTCTCAAGGTTCACTTGGGTGTTCTTTCTGAGATTTAAGTCAGATACATTCAAGGTTCTTACAGATTTTCTCAAGACCATACAGATTTAGTACTCTACTCCAGTTGCATTGATCAGAAGTGATCATGGTACTGAGTTTGAGTCTCTTCTTATGAATGAGTTCTGTGAGAAGGAAGGTATCAGGCACTAATTCTAAGCTCCTAGAACACCTCAACAAAATGGGGTAGCTGAAAGGAAAAATAGAACTCTAATTAAAGCTGTAGGGACATTACTTACAGATGCTTATATGCCCCTATCCTTTTGGGCAGAGGCTGTGAGCACAGTAAATTATGTACTTAACAGGAGTTTAATACATAAACTTAAGCATAAGACTCCCTATGAATTGCTTAAAGGGAAGAAATCTAAAATCACTTATTTTAAAATATTTGGTTGTATATGCTATATTCATAATAATAACAAGAAATATATTAGAAAGTTTGAAGCTAAGGCTACAGAGGGAATTTTTCAAGGATATTCCCAAGTCAGCAAAGATTATAGGGTATTTAATAAAACACTTTGAAAATTGAGGAATCTGTTCATGTAACTTTGATGAAGCTAACATGTCTTATAAGGAGAAAGAAATTTCTACCAATAACACATTGCAGGTACCTCACTTGTGTGAGAGATTGGATGATCTAATCCTCACCCAAGAGGTTCCAACACATCCCTTTCCACAAGTTGTAGAAGAAAGTGAAGAAGAAAGCTTAGAGGTGGCTGAACCCTATCAAATAGCTAATGAAATTCCACAAGAGGAATGTATTCCCCAAGCTGTTGCCCAATCAGCTCCTCCCACTAATTTTGTCTCACTTAGATATCATCTTAGATCTCAAGTGATTGGAGATATTTCAGTTTGTGTGCAAACAAGGCATCAACTCAACCCTGACATGAGGTTTGCTTGTTTCCTCTCTCAACTTGAGCCCCAATCCATTAAATATGCTGAGCAAGATCCCCACTAGATCATTGCAATGCAAGAGGAGCTCTATCAATTTGAGAGATGTAGAGTTTGGGAATTAGTTCCTAGACCCAAAGACTTCCCATTCATTGGAACAAAATGGTTCTTCAGGAACAAATTGGATGCTAAAGGCAACATCATAAGCAACAAGGAAAGACTTGTAGCACAAGGCTATTCACAAGAAGAAGGAATAGACTATGATCAAACCTTTGATCCAGAGGAAAGGCTTGAGGCTATAAGGATTTTCTTAGCTTATGTTTCCTACAAAAAGTTCAAGGTCTACCAAATGGATGTCAAGAATGCTTTCCTCAATGATGAACTCAAAGAAGAAGTATATGGCAAGACTCTTTTTATTAAGCATCATAATGATAAAATCTTGTTAGTACAAATTTATGTATATGATATTATATTTGGCTCAACTTATCCCAAACTATGCAAAAGATTTTCTGACCTTATGCATTCAAACTTTGGGATAAGTAGCATGGGTGAACTTTCATATTTCCTTGGTCTCCAAGTGAAACAATCTTCTGATGATATCTTTATCTCCCAATCTAAATATTCAAAGGAGCTTTTTAAAAGAGTTGGGATGTGTGATGCCTCAGCAATGAAGACACCCATGGCTGCAAATGTTGTGATAGATTCCGATGAGCATGGAAATCTTTTGATCAGAAGTTGGATAGGGTCATTATTGGGTCCCTATTATATCTCACAGCAAGTAGGCCAGAAATCATGTTTGCTACATGCATTTGTGCTAGGTTCCAAGTGAACCCTAAAGAATCTCACTATATTTTGCTAAAAAGGATTTTGAGATATATAAAGGGTTGTCCAAATCTAGGACTCTATTATCCTACTGAATCAGAATTTGAATTAACTGGATTCTCTGATGTGTATTTTACTGGATGCAGAGTGGACAGAAAAAGCACATTAGGAACATGCCAGTACCTTGGTGATAGGCTAGTGTCTTGGCTCTATAAGAAGCAAACTTTTGTATCCACATCAACTGCAGAAGATGAATATATAGCAGTTGGAAAATGTTGCTCACAGATTTTGTGGATTAAAAATCAGCTACTAGATTATGGATACAACTTAAATAATTCAACTATATATTGTGATAGTACCAGTGTTATATCCATAGCACAAAATCCAGTGCAACATAGTAGGACCAAGCATAAAGAAATAAGACATCATTTCATTAGACATTGTGTAGACAAAAAGAAAATTAATCTTGTCTTTATATCCACTGATTTACAAAGAGAAGACATCTTCACCAAGCCATTGGAAGAGAAGAAACATCTATTTTTCTTAAATCAGTTGGGTATGATTAATGGAGAAAAATTTATTTAACTTTTTGTCTGTGGTCGACGATATGTTGACAGTTCGAAGAACGGAGATTGATGATCTGTGAACTCCTCGTGAAGAGTTCGTCGAACGGAGTTCGACTACCACTTCTTAGTGAAACCGTTTTTGTCGTACGTGATAGTTTTACTTTCAAGACAACCTAAACACCTAGAGGGGGGGGGGTGAATAGGTTCTACTTCCTTATAAAAACTTCTAGGCAGAATTAAATTTAATGGCTAACACAATAATCACAGCAATCACAGAAAATAAAACATCACAGATTGCACAATGTTTTATAGTGGTTCCCCAAGGTCTGGGTACATCCACTTTCCCCCTTCACCTATCTAGCAGTATGCTAGATTCGGCCAAACTTCCACTAATCTCAGATCAACAGATCCTACAACTCAGAACCCAACTGGTTCCTACAACTCAGGCACAACAGCCCTACCTCAGCCTTGCCCCAAGGCCTACAACTCAAAGAAGACCCTTCTCCTACACTCAGGCAAACAGCCCTACCACTCAGAGTTCAACACTCCTACACTCAGCCTTTATAACACAGGCTTATAACTCAGATCTGTGTAAACAGATCCTACAGAAATATAGAAAAGATTATTTAACTGTCTTGCCTAAATTGAGAGAGAAAAGGCCAAGACAATTCTTGATCAGCTGATGAAATCAACTGTATCTAAGCTTTCTTCAAAGCTTCTTGAATATGAACTTAGCTGAGTTGATTTCCAAACAGCTTCTTGAGAATCCACTGGTGGTTTCTTTCTTCTTCTTTAAATTCTTGCTTGATCTCTCTCTATCCAGCACTTTTGAATGATTCTTCTGAATTCTGATTAGAACTCTTCTTTGATCTATCCTTAGATAGTCTTCTTAGATCTTCTGGAGAAGATCTTCTTAAGTGCCTAGCACTTTCTTGAAATGAATTGGATTGTAATCCTTCTCAACTTTTTGATTCTCATCAATGTTTTTAAAAGGGTATCTTTCCTCCTTCTGAATCTGTCTATTTATAGAATTTCTTCATGGTAACCGGCTGATCCGGTTTCTAACCGTTTTCTGACAAGTCTGATAGCTTCAGTTAACCGGTGGCAACCCACAACTGTCAAGTCTTCAAACAAGTCCTGTGCCTTAGTCTTGAACCACAAGTTGTTGAGACAGTCTGTCAAAAAGTGTCGAGACCATCTGTCTATCTGTGTCGACACAATTGACTTTGGTGTCGACACAGTCTTCAGTGATGTCGACTAAGTTGCCTTTGAGTCGACACATCTTCTTCTGAAAATAACTTGGTCTTGACTCTTCAGTGTGTCGACACAAGTCCTGTGTGTCGACACAGTTGTTGTAGAATCATAACTTAGTAAGTGTCGACTTAGCCTTCAGGTGTCGACACAGTCTTCTTTTAACTCTGCTATAATGTGTCGACTCAATGACAATGTGTCGACACATTCTGCTGGTGTAGACAAACTTGAGGTCGACTATATCCTTCTGTGTCGACACATCCTGCTGGTGTCGACAAACTTGAGGTCGACTATATTCTTTTGTGTCGACACATTTTCCCAATGTTGAGGTCGACGCTTTTCTTCTGTGTCGACACAAATTCCCAGTGTTGTGTCGACTTACTTCTTCTGTGTCGACACTGCTTCCCAGTGTTGTGTCGACTTACTTCTTCTGTGTCGACACACTTTCCCAGTATTGTTGTAGACTAACTGCTATGTGTCGACACAGCTTCCTAGTGTTGATGTCGACTAATTTCTTCTATGTGTCGACACATCCTTCTCTGTGTCGACACTTGGACTTAGAATTTTTCTGCATACTTTATCAATTCTTCACCTGCACATGTCAACTCAAAACAACATCAAATACACCTTGATGTATATCATTGAGCTAGGTTGGGCTTCTTCAAATCAGGTACACATTTTCCAATGTACCCAACAATCTCCCCCTATTTGGAGAAGTCATAACCCTTATAGCCAATGATATACACCATTTATAAACAGTACTAAATGATGATATATGACAAAAACACAGGGATACTTAATTATAAACAAAATAATAAAAACATCATAGATAAAACAATCTATCACAGATTTAAACAATATTTTGTTTATTACTGGGTAATGTTTGATTACATTGTTTTACATTTAATGATCACATCACAACATTACAAAACATTATGAAGGAACTAAAACACAATCAGGATTGATCAGGCTCTCTAATGATAATCCCTTTGCCAGATTGAATTTTAGCTGTCACAGGAGCTTCTGATTCTTCAGCTATCTTCTTAACTTTTAGATCAGCTTTCTTCTGAGCTTCTTCCTTGAGCCTTTGCCTTTCAAAATAGTGAAAAGGCTTTGGGAAGTAATTGCTTGGCACCATAGCATCTGGTGGCAGCCTCCCCAGCTTAGCTTTCCTTCTAAATTGTACTATAGCTTCCTGTCTTGCCTCATACTTCTGCCATTCTATCTCATTGTACCACTTCCCTCTCTCATGAACTTTGTCTTGTACAGCCTTCCATGCAGTGAGTATTATGTTCCTTGAAGTAGGACTCCACTGCTCATAATCTGACTTAAGTGCAGCCTGCTCTCTAAATCTCTTCTTTGCTAATAGAGCATCTTGCTGTTCTTTCAGGAAGGCCTCCGGCATCTCAACTTTCTCAATCACAACATTATGCACCTCCTTTGGAGGACTATACATATCCTGCACTTGCATATCCAGAATATCAAAATCAGAAGGAGGGTAAATAACTTGGGCAACCTCAGGTTGGTTGCCTTCAAGTAGTCCTGCTTGAATGCCTGATTCAGCCATCATATCATAATCACACAAGGGTGGACATCCCAAGGTGGCTCTTATACTATTTGTCACCCATTTAGAGTGCTCTTGGCCTGCATGAATCAATAACCTCTCCCCCTTTATGACTTCTCTGGTCATATGATCTCTAAGATCATTCTTCTGAAACCTTATCTGTCCTTCTAGATAATTTATACCATCTTTGAAAAATGGTTTCAACTTTTGCAGCTTGGTTGATATGTCCTGTTGGCAGGTGGAGATAGCAGTTTGTACTGAGGCAATGGCATCTTGAAATTTCTTATTAAACTCTTCCTTTTCTTTAGCTCTTGCCTCAGACATTTCAGTGTAATGCTTTTGTAATTGTAGAAGAATCTGATTGTGGGAGTCTTCCAGATTTGCATTCATATTGATCTGATTGGTAATGACATAGCCTTGCTTCAGGACAACATCATCTACCTTTTTAGTAATAGCCTCCTGTTATTGAGCTAGATAAACCACAGCATGGCCTCCCTTTTGGAAGCAATCTGTCATTTCTTGCTTATGCATGTTGACTTGAAACTGGATGGACTTTATATCCTGAGCTAAGTCAAACTGAAGTGACTTGCTATTTTCATCAACATACTTTTCCAGAGCCATTCTTTGTTCATCCAATTTCACCTGTAGATCTACCATAAACTTGTTATGATCAAAGGCAGGAGATACTTGTTGAGGTGTTGTCTGTAAAGCCTTCTTATAATTCTTGCTTCTTCTCTTAAATACAACAAGTTTTCTTTTCTTGGCCAGCCTGGCTTCTTCAGTTTCAGTATCAGATGAAGTATCTAGGTGAATTCTTTCTTGAGGAGGATGAAGTGTATCTGTCCCAGTGACCTGTTGCTCAGTCTCAACATCCACTGGCTCCCCCTCAACCTGTGGCTCAACTTCAGCTTCCTGATCAATTTCCATACCTATGGACTTCTCAATTTCTGGTCCTCCTCCTACTTTATCAGTAGTAGTATCAGCATCAGGGAATAACTCCTCTAGAGTAAATTCCAGTTGAGCTGTATCTTCTACAGCAGTTAAATCTTGAGATAAGTCTATCTGTGCTTCCTCTTGCACTTGTACTGACAACAGCTTCTCCTGTACTCGTTCAGTAATTGTAGTATCTAGAGTAGGAGTGGACACTAGCTCCCCCTGAACCTTATCTGGAGTAGATACATTTTGAGCAGGAGAGTGAACTGGCTCCCCCTGCATCTGTGCAGGTGTTGACACTTGCTGGACTATAGTTGAGTCAGGCTGTTCTTCAACCTGTGTCCCGAGTGGGTCTTCTTGTTGTTGTTCAGTTTCTTGAGTTTGAGAAGGGGATTTCATAGGGGTGTCTGGCCTGCTCTCTTCAGGCACATCCTTGGACAGCACCCTATCCCACCTAGAGAACAGTCTCATATCCATCCTTCTCATATGATTGATCTTAGTCCCTGGCAGTTGCTGCATCACTTCAGGAATCACTCCAGTGAGATATAAACTCATTATTCTAGCCATGTTGGGCTTCTTGATTCCTTCTTTGATCTTGTCAAAGAGTACTCCTGACCAATCAGTAGGAATTGTAAAAACAATCCTGGTCATAAGGCTGAACATATAGGCAGAAATCCTATCATGTCCACCTGTCTTGCAGAGGATCACTTTCCCAACAATTTCAGACAAGAACTTCCCTTGCTGATTCATACCCTTCCTGTTGAATGCAGCTCCAATCTTCATGCTCGAGTCCAGTCCACACCATTGAAGGGCTTCCCTTGTCTTAGAACTAGGAACTTCCTCTTCATTCTCAACTACTTGTAATTGAAAGATCTTTCTTAAATTTCTTGGAGTAATCTTCACCTTAGTCCCTTGAACATTGGATTTAATCTTGAGGCCATTTGAGTGGACTGATGCAGAGATAAAGAACTCGTGCACCTCCTTCTTCCAGATTTTAGTCGGTTCTGAGATTAGAAATTCTAACCCTGACTCGGAGAGGAGGGTGATAACCCCTTGAACATCTGACGGCGCATCTGCAAAGGCCTGGCGCACCAACTCATACCCCTCATTGACGTTGTCTTCAATCCTTGGCGCCATCGATTCGTCGAGAAAGCTTGAGAGAAGAGAGAAAGATAGACTGTCAACACAGGGTTTTAGTCTCGAAAACCTTGGAAGCGTGTCGACAGAAAGAGTTTTTGACCTATTTATACCTTCTGTTGAAAGAAGTTCAAAAGGCGCCAAAAACAGACTAAATGTGTCGACACAGACGGAATGTGTTGACACAAACTTCTATTGTCTCGACATTACTTCAGCCTACTATGTGTCGACACCAATTTGTGGTTATGTCGACACCTTGGATACATAGTAGATAGACAGAAATTCGGTGTCGACTCTAAGGATAAGTGTCGACACATATTCTGTAAGTGTCGACACCATTATCCTGGTTGAGTCGACATTACTTTTTTGGTTAAGTCGACAATATAACTCTTAAGTGTCGACACATATTCTCTGTGTCGACACAATATTTCTGACTTGTCGACATTACTTCTCTGAGTCGACACATTATTACTGAATGTGTCGACACATTCTTACTTAGCCAATTTCTGTTGGTTCAACACCACTTGTAAGTATTACTTCAATGTGTCCTTTTTTAACACTTAATTATGTTGTTTTAACTTACTTAAATACCACTTCAATTGCATTGTTAATGATTTTGTTAATACATTAATCAATGGTTAACATACCTAATTCAATTTTGAATTTATTGAATTTGGTTTCATCTAAAGGTTTAGTAAATACATCTGCTATTTGATAATCTGTTTTTACAAATTCCAATGAGATGTCTCCTTTTTCTACATGTTCTCTAAGAAAATGGTATTTGATTTCTATATGCTTAGTTCTACTATGAGAAACTGGATTATTAGCAATAGAAATAGCACTCTTAGAATCACATAAAAGGGGTGTTCTACTTACCTGAATACCATAATCCTTAAGCTGATGCTGCATCCACAATAGCTGTGCACAGCAGCTTCCAGCAGCAACATACTCTGACTCAGCTGTGGAAATTGCCACACTAGTCTGCTTCTTACTACTCCATGATATTAGTGTTCCTCGCAGGAATTGACAAGTACCTAGAGTACTCTTTCTATCCTCTCTACATCCTGCAAAATCTGCATCTGAATAGCCTGTTAGTTGAAAATCTCTATTCCTAGGGTACCAAAGACCTAGAATAGGTGTGCCCTTAAGATATCTCAGAATCCTTTTGACTGCAGTATAATGAGATTCTTTAGGACAGGCTTGGTACCTAGCACAGACACATGTAGCATACATAATATCTGGTCTACTAGCAGTGAGATATAGTAGTGAGCCAACTATTCCTCTATACAAAGATTCATCAACAGGTTTACCTGCCTCATCTTTGCATATAGGCATACTTGTTCCCATAGGAGTTCTCATGGTGGAGGATGACTCCATACCATATTTCTTAATTAATTCTTTGGTGAACTTAGACTGGGATATGGACAATCCATCATCAGTCTATCTTACTTGGAGTCCCAAGAAGAACTTAAGTTCTCCCATACTGCTCATCTCAAACTTCCCTTGCATAAGTTTGGCAAACTTTTTACAAAGGTTGTTTTCAGTAGATCCAAATATTATGTCATCAGCATAGATCTGAACTAAGATGATCTTACCTTTGGATTCCCTAAGGAATAGAGTTTTGTCTATCTTTCCTCTTGAGAATTTATTCTCAATGAGGAAGGTAGACAGGGTTTCATACCAAGCCCTTGGAGCTTGTTTTAACCCATACAAAGCTTTCCTAAGCTTATACACAGAATCAGGTTTAAGAGGATCTACAAAACCTGATGGCTGCTCTACAAATACTTCTTCTTTAAGATCACCATTTAGAAATGCTGACTTCACATCCATCTGGTATACTTTGAAGTCTTGGTAGGCTGCATAGGCAAGGAACATTTTGATTGCCTCCAGCCTTGCTACTGGAGCAAAGGTTTGATCAAAGTCGATCCCTTCTTCCTGCCTGTATCCTCTTGCAACTAACCTTGCTTTATTCTTCACTATTATCCCACTTTCATCCAGCTTGTTCCTATAGATCCACTTAGTGCCAATTATGTTGTGGCCTCTTGGTTTAGGAACAAGCTCCCAGACTTTGCACCTTCTGAATTCATTCAGCTCCTCTTGCATAGCATCAATCCAGTGCTGGTCTTGGATAGCTTCTTCAAACTTCTTAGGTTCCATTTGAGACAAGAAACTTGAATGCAAAACTGTGCTTTGATTTCTGCATCTAGTTTGCATTCCTTGTCTTGGATCACCTATTATCTGATCAGCAGGATGATCTCTTAGATATCTTATAGCTGGAGGAAGATTCCCTTCAGGTTGAGCATCTCCAGCTTCTTCATTCTGCTGAACCTCTTGGTTTTTATCAGCTTCCATTATCTCTTGTACTCCCCCTGGACAGCAGCCTTCATTTTCCAATGCTCCATCTTCCTTTGAAGCTTCAGCAATGGAGAGCTTGTCCATCCTCTTGCTTATACCTGTTGAGTCATTTGATCTACAAGACAACTCACAATTGATTAATCTTGTTTCATCAAATACAACATGCACAAATTCTTCAACAACTTGAGTAGTTAAGTTAAAGACTCTATAGGCCTTACTATTTGTGCTGTACCCAACAAATATCCCATCCTGGGATTTGGCAGCAAACTTAGTCAAATATGACTTGCCATTGTTAAGTATATAGCACTTGCAACCAAAGATCCTAAAATAGGATAGATTTGGTTTTCTGCCTTTCACAATCTCATAGGGAGTTTTTCTGTGGCTTTTGGTGATAGAAGCCCTATTGATGACATGACAAGCAGTGTTAACTGCCTCAGCCCAAAAATATTCTGGGAGAGAGGTGTCACTCAATAGAGTTCTACCAGCTTCAATTAATGTTCTATTCTTTCTTTCAGCAATTCCATTTTGCTGAGGTGTTCTAGGTGAGGAGAACTCTTGGAAAATCCCAAAGTCTTTACACAAGTTTGTTATGCTTTCAGATTGAAACTCAGTACCATGGTCACTTCTGATTTTGACCACTTTACTATTCAGTTCATTCAGAATTTGCTTTACAAAATTAAGTAATACACTTGGGGTTTCAGATTTTTGTCTCAGAAAGAACACCCATGTAAATCTAGAATAGTCATCTACAACCACAAAAGTGTAGACCTTCCTACCTAGACTATGAACTGGCATAGGACCAAAAAGATCCATATGCAAGAGGTATAAGCACCTCACAGAATCCTTGTTTTCAAGGCTTTGAAAGGAGGATTTTGTCTGCTTTCCCTTTTGACAAGCTGAGCATATCCTTCCTTTATACACTTAATTTGAGGTCCATTCCTCACTAGCTCTTTGCTAAAGAGTTGGCCAATTGTCTTGTAGTTTAGATGAGCCAATCTCTTGTGCCACTTAACACAATGAGAAGCATTGTCATCAGCTACAAGACAGATGGGAGAAGCCTTATTCTCAAATTCAAAATTAAGACAATATACATTTCTCTTCCTATACCCAGTCAATATGATCTTTTGATCACTTGACCTCTTGATATGACATCCATCTTTAACAAATGAAATGTCATATCCTAAATCACTTAGCTGGCTTATGCTTATTAGATTATGTTTCAAACCTTTTACATAAGCCACTTGAGTGATAGTAATTAGGTTAGAAGAAATGTTACCAAACCCTTTGATGACTCCTTTTTCAGATCCACCAAAGATCACTTTAGGTCCATCTTTGACAGATGAATACTCCTTCAGCAGCCCCTTTGTTCCAGTCATGTGCCTGGAACAACCACTATCCAAGTACCATATAGGGGCATGGTTACTTGGATTCACCTGTAATACAGAATTACTTACCCTTAGAACCCAAGTAAGTCTTGGGTCCTTGGTTCAGGTTAGCATTAATAAAGCTATCATAACCTCTTCTAACAGGTAGACTCTTATTCTTTATAACACTTGTGTTATACCAGCAGTCTAATGCAAAATGGCCTCTCTTGCCACAGCACCAACATTCAAACTTATTGTATCTAGATCTAGATACATCCTTGTCAGAAGAATTTCTGTTCATTGTTGGAGCTGTTGCAACTTCACCTACTGATTTCTTAAAACCATTGGGTTTATGACCATAGGTAGGCCTGCTTGCATTTACACCCTTGTTCTTCAGAACATTAGTCTTAATATGACCTTGAATGTCTTCATGATCATATTTGTTAGAAGGCACTTTCACCTTACTAAACTTTATGGGGACTGAAAGGTTTAGTGGCTGAACAGGAGCTTTGCCTTTCCTCTTGAATCTGCCAGCCCTGGAGTTACCTTTAAATCCTAATCCAGCCTTACCCTTTTGAGTGACAAATTCATCTCTCAAGGGTAAGACAGATTTTGGCTTAGAGTAACTAGCTACTAAATCCCTTTCAATTCTAAGTCTGGCCTCCAGACTCTTCACTTGATCATTAGTATAATTAATTGTGCCCATCTGAATAATAGTTATATTCTTCAGCTTGGCAATTTCATTTAATTTTTGATCAAGGACTTTTTCTAACTCAGTTGTTGCAACCCTTAGTTCAGCAATTTCCTGAGCCTGAGATTTAACCAGGTTCTTACTTTTCTTAAGGGCCTGAAACAAGTCCCCATACTTATCTATCAATTGATAGACATCTCCTTCAGATTCAGATGCATCTTCATCACTTGATGCAGATGTAGCTGATTCTTCACTTGTACTACAAACAGATGTACTGGAAGGACATTTTACCTCATTAGGACCAGACTGATTCTAGCATATTTCCTCTTCTGATCTTGTCATCAACCCCATGCATTGATGTTCATTGATGGAGTCTAGCAACTGCATAAACTCCTCTTCCTCAGATGCAGCATATAGTCCAATATATGCTTCAGCTTCAGATCCTGATTCTGAAGTTGACTGGTCTGATAGACTCTTATCTTTCTTTGCTACAAAGGATTTCTCCTTCTTGCCTTTCTGATAAGTCTTCTTCTTTTCTGAAGATTCCTTTCTCTTGTCAGGACAATCAGCCACTACATGTCCAGGCCTATTGCAACAATAACAGACAATCTTTGAAGTAGTGGCTTTGCTGGGTTTTGATCTGCTCTTCTCTTTCCTTGATGACCTTTTCTTCTTATAATAGTCATCAACTTGCTGTGATGGGGAAGGCCTAGACTTCCACTGCTTCTTCTTCAAGAACCTCTGGAATTGTCTTGTGAATGCAGCAAAATCTGCATCTGAATCACAGCTTTCAGAACCCTTGTTTGAACTTTCAGAACTATCTTCTGTAACTTCCTTAGGAGGAGATGGTGATATCCTCCTATTCTTTCTAGTGGCTTCTGCATTGAATGCCACAGTCTTTTCTCTATTCTCTCCTCTTGAGTTTCTTTCCTCCTCCTTCCTCACCATAAGTTGCATTTCATAGGATAGCAACTTTCCAAACAGGGTTGGAGGAGATATCTCTGCCAATTTAGCCACTTGTCTTATGGCACAGATCTTTGTATCCCAATCCTTTGATAAGGATCTTAAGAATTTGTCATTCAGTTCATAGGTACTGAAGACTCTTCCATAGGATATTAGCTCATTCACAATTCTATATAATTTCTTATAGCACTCAGTTATGCTATCAGATTTTCCTTGTCTAAAGCTTTCATACTCCTGATTTAGCATAGACTTCCTGTCCAGCCTTACTTCTTCAGATCCCTCCATGTAGACAATCAATGTGTCCCACATCTCCTTGGAGGTCTTGCAGTGAATCAGATTCTGAAATGTTGAATCATCTATAGCACTAACAATAATGTTCTGAGCTCTTTTCTCCATGGTTGCCAAGATGATTTCATCCTTGGTCATTTCTGAATAACTCTTTGGAGTTTGGATATTTGCATCAAGAACTGATACCTTCATTGGAATGAAGGGGCCTTCCTGTACTGTGATGTAAATTCTTGGGTCAGATGCTTCCATAAACAGTCTGACTCTTTCTTTCCAAATTCCAAAAATTTCTTTCTTGCATATGGGTAATTTCATAGACCCTAGCTCCTTATGATTCTCTCCAGAACCCATCTTCTTGAATCTTGAATCTGCCTTTCAGATCTACCTCAGACTGTTAAGTCCTTTTTGAGGAACCTCCCTCTGATACCACTTGATAGTTTTACTTTCAAGACAACCTAAACACCTAGAGGGGGGGGGTGAATAGGTTCTACTTCTTTATAAAAACTTCTAGGCAGAATTCAATTTAATGGCTAACACAATAATCACAGCAATCACAGAAAATAAAACATCACAGATTGCACAATGTTTTATAGTGGTTCCCCAAGGTATGGGTACATCCACTTTCCCCCTTCACCTATCTAGCAGTATGCTAGATTCGGCCAAACTTCCACTAATCTCAGATCAACAGATCCTACAACTCAGAACCCAACTGGTTCCTACAACTCAGGCACAACAGCCCTACCTCAGCCTTGCCCTAAGGCCTACAACTCAGAGAAGACCCTTCTCCTACACTCAGGCAAACAGCCCTACCACTCAGAGTTCAACACTCCTACACTCAGCCTTTATAACACAGGCTTACAACTCAGATCTGTGTAAACAGATCCTACAAAAATATAGAAAAGATTATTTAACTGTCTTGCCTAAATTGAGAGAGAAAAGGCCAAGACAATTCTTGATCAGCTGATGAAATCAACTGTATCTGAGCTTTCTTCAAAGCTTCTTGAATATGAACTTAGCTGAGTTGATTTCCAAAAAGCTTCTTGAGAATCCACTGGTGGTTTCTTTCTTCTTCTTCAAATTCTGGCTTGATCTCTCTCTATCCAGCACTTTTGAATAATTCTTCTGAATTCCTATTAGAACTCTTCTTTGATCTATCCTTAGATAGTCTTCTTAGATCTTCTGGAGAAGATCTTCTTAAGTGCCTAGCACTTTCTTGAAATGAATTGGATTGTAATCCTTCTCAACTTTTTGATTCTCATCAATGTTTTCAAAAGGGTATCTTTCCTCCTTCTGAATCTGTCTATTTATAGACTTTCTTCATGGTAACCGGCTGATCCAGTTTCTAACCGTTTTCTGACAAGTCTGACAGCTTCAGTTAATCGGTGGCAACCCACAGCTGTCAAGTCTTCAAACAAGTCCTGTACCTTAGTCTTGAACCACAAGTTGTTGAGACAGTCTGTCAGAAAGTGTCGAGACCATCTGTCTATCTGTGTCGACACAATTGACTTTGGTGTCGACACAGTCTTCAGTGATGTCGACTAAGTTGCCTTTGAGTCGACACAGCTTCTTCTGAAAATAACTTGGTCTTGACTCTTCAGTGTGTCGACACAAGTCCTGTGTGTCGACACAGTTGTTGTAGAATCATAACTTAGTAAGTGTCGACTTAGCCTTCAGGTGTCGACACAGTCTTCATTTAACTCTGCTATAATGTGTCGACTCAATGACAATGTGTCGACACATTCTGCTGGTGTAGACAAACTTGAGGTCGACTATATCCTTCTGTGTCGACACATCCTGCTGGTGTCGACAAACTTGAGGTCGACTATATTCTTTTGTGTCGACACATTTTCCCAATGTTGAGGTCGACGCTTTTCTTCTGTGTCGACACAAATTCCCAGTGTTGTGTCGACTTACTTCTTCTGTGTCGACACTGCTTCCCAGTGTTGTGTCGACTTACTTCTTCTGTGTCGACACACTTTCCCAGTATTATTGTAGACTAACTGCTATGTGTCGACACTGCTTCCTAGTGTTGATGTCGACTAATTTCTTCTATGTGTCGACACATCCTTCTCTGTGTCGACACTTGGACTTAGAATTTTTCTGCATACTTTATCAATTCTTCACCTGCACATGTCAACTCAAAACAACATCAAATTCACCTTGATGTATATCATTGAGCTAGGTTGGGCTTCTTCAAATCAGGTACACATTTTCCAATGTACCCAACAGTACGGAGATCGACGATCCCTACTGTAGTGAATTTATCGTCGAACAGAGATTGACGATTTATTCGTCTTCTTCAGACTGAGATTGACGAACTCATTTTCTATTTAAATATTTCGTCTTACTCAGATCGAAGATCTTTTCTTTTTCGTTGGACTGAGATCGTCTTTTCGTCTTCCAATGACCTTATAATCTAAGTTTTAGACGAAATCAATCCCGCGCTTTCAATTTCCTTTGCACTTGATCTTTGTTTCTCTATGCAGGCGATTTCAATGGCGATTTTAGCGGCAACTTTCACTAGGATGAAGTTCGATGCTGTCTTTGATATATACATGGATTCCTTCAAGCATTCTGATCAAATATTTCAGGAGATACTGCTCTTGTTCAATGAGCCACAACTTCAAAAGTTTATGACTAACTGATGAAGCTTCCAGTTACAGAGATAAAGGAATGGGTTTTTACTTCGTCATCTCCAGACGAACAAACCCTAGTCGGCACAATATCTTGACAGGAGGTTATTCTGCTCCTGAAATTTTTTCTGAATCTTTGGATTTGTTAATGGTAATGATGATTTTGAGATGGACTCAACTGATTTTTTTTAAATGCTTACAAGGATGGGTCACTCCTAGGGAAACCCTAGTAAGTTGCTGAAAAATAACTTGTCAGTTGCGTACAAGTTTCTTGTTGATGTGGTCGGCAAGGTGATTCTCGGGAAGCAAACTGCTCATAATCACATAACCAAGCACCAATTCTTGTTGATGAGTGCGCTGGTAAATAAGAAATCAGTAAATTGGAGTACTATCCTATTTGATTTAATCAAGAAGAAAAAAACAAAAGACAAGTGTGTTTTGGGAGGACTTTGGGCATCTTCCTCCTGAAGAAATGTCCCCATATGTTAGTCTCTGCAACAATCTTCATTACTGCTTCCAAGAGGCTGACCCCAGTCCTCTTTAGGAAGTAGGAGAGGACAATAAGTAAAAACTCCAAGGCTTCCTCTTCCTCTAGACCTTTTGAGGACACTAGGACTCCAAGAGTCAATCCCCCACCTGCTGATGAAGAGGCACCAGAAATTCCTTCTTCTCCACCTTCCTCCAGAATACCTCCATCACCAACCCATCAACAACCTTCTGACCCTGTTATCTCCACAGTCATTTCCACTCCATCTCAACCTCAATCTCCTCTACCTAACTACCTACAGGACATTCCATTTACCATTTCTGTATCTACACAAATGTCTCCCACCTTCAATCTCCTTACATCAACAACATCATCCCCATCACCAGTAAAATCACCAATACAAAATCCTTCACAATCTCCACTTACTGATGACACTCCTATGGATATCACATTTGACATCCCTCCACTCACTTGTCTAGTCATCCCTCCAATTCTACCATCCCCTCCATCAACTTCATCAAATACATGTACTTCTTGTGGTATCACCACTTCTTCTCTCCCATCATCCACATCCGATCCATCTTCCATCATCTCTCTTCTCACTCCGACCATCAAATCTCTCATAGAGGATGTCATTGCACCTCTAATTCTCTCTATCCAAACTCTCTCCACTCAACTTGCTTCTATTTCTGGCCCTTCTTCATCTAGGGGCTTGGCCTCAGACATCCCAAATACCAAGCAGGGGGAGATGTTCAATGAAGAAGTCTCCCTTCCTTCACTTCGAGCAGTTCTAGCAGAAACAATAGCAATAGCAACAGCAGCAGTAGTGATTGTTGATACTGATATACCAGATGTAGTGCTTACAGATTTCCTAGATGCAGATTCTGCAGATGCAGTTGATTCCTTGATCATTCTTTCTTGAGACTGCTTCATTTCTCCAGTAGTTGAACTGAATTTAGTTCTAGATTCTTTTGACCTCCTATATTTAAACATTCTTTTATTCTTTTCTCCTAAGTATTGCACAGATATTATTTGTTATACAACTCCAGTAAGTACAAAAACTCTTCACGCCATTCAAGACATTTTTGCTACTGACATGGTTATGGAACCTAAAGGCCCAACCTATATTATGGATGACACTCCTATTCCTAGCCTAGATGATTTGATTGCACAAGATGTTGCATAAGAGATTGCAAAGATGCTAAATGATCCTGAGCTGAATGCTTTTCTATTGACTGACAAAGACATAGAAGATTCACAGATGGTCACAGAGATTGTTGCCTTTCATGAAGTTGTTCAACCTCCAGCTCCTCCTAAGACTGATAGACATATTTCAAAGGAAACAATAAAAGAAATAGATTCTTTATATGATAATCCTCAAAGTTCTTCTGAAGATGACACAAATGATGATTCGTATGATTCTGCTGATCCTAAATATAAGAAGAAAGTTACCAAGAAGAGAAAGATTGTTCCAAAGGCTGCTCCTAAGACTAATCCTACAAATGATACTCCTTACTATATCTTGCAAAACATAACTCCATACCCAGGCTTGCCTCAATGGATGTGGCAATCCAAGAATGAAAAGAAAGAAAGGAAGAAGAGGAGAAGGTATTGGTCTCCTCCTAGGAAATTTAGGAAATACCCTCCTCCTCCTCCATCTTCAGGTGCTTCTAGAAATATTACTCAAAGAACTTCTCCACTGACCAAGACATATCAAAGAAATTCCAGGCATGGACGTCAGCAATCTTCTCAAAGCCATCCTCCTCTAGCTACAACCAAGAGAACTCCTATAGACTATATTGATGAATCAAAGTAGGACACTAGTCCAAAAAGGCCAGAGTATCCTCCAATTACTTTTGTGGATCCAGAACAACAGACCTCTGCGAAAATGGCTAGAATGATCCTTCTTTATTTTCAACAATGTCATCTTTTAGAAAAGAAGAACTCAAAAGGTATGCAAAATCTAATAAATTCTTTAATGTTGATGATTATATGAAACTACATCCAGAAGCTGTAGTGCCCAGAGCAACTTCTCTCAACATTATTGGTGCATCTGACATGATCACTTCAAAGAGAGATGCTGCTAATCCAAACAGAGAAATCATATTCAAGCAGCCTGCTGAGAAGTCAGAGAAAGCAATTCCTAAACAAAAACAGTAATTTTGTTATTGTGTTGTTCTTACTTTTTGAACTATATTCAGTTTAATCATGAAGCACATCTTATAAATATCTGTTGAATGTTTTATTTCTATCAGATATATGTTTTCTTGCTTTATGATTGTTTCTTTTATTTTGTGTTAGTGACCTCACCCAAATAGGGGGAGATTATTGGATCCCTAGTTGGATTTGGGCTAGGTTCACTAAATTAGGTTAAGTATGACCCTCCTTGTATAGTCCAGGGTCAAAGGTCTTCATTAGATTATAAGGTAGGGCAACAAGTCTTATTGATCATAACAAGCTCTCAGGAGACTTAGAAGTTAGCAGAAACTAGAACAAGGAAAATTTTTCTTGTTGAAGAAGTCGTTCGACGAACTCTGAAATGAGCTTGACAATCTTCATTCTCAGTTCGACGATCTCAGAATCTCTTCTCTGAATTGAGATCGATGAATGATTAACTGAGCTCGACGATCTCTAATCTTCTATCAGGAATCAGTTTGACAATCATCAATCTCTGTTTGACGATCTTGGAGCCCAATATGGAAAGCTGTATTTCAGTTCAAAGCTCTCAAGGTACTGCTCGAAGAAAGAAAGGTTGAGTTAGATGATCAAGGATCTCAGATCGACGAAAATTTTCAGTTCAACATTTCTATTATCTGTAGTTATTTCATATTGACTTAGGCTTATTTGTTTGCTTATTTTTCTCTGAGTAATTAATGCTTATATTCTTTTAATATAGTCGTTCATATGGCAGCATTAATTACTGGTTTTCACAGATTTATTATACAGCTAATCCTTTGGACAGTTAAGGAATTACTTTATTGCTCTTCTAGCCATTGTCCAAGTTCCAAGATTTCAGCAATCAATTAAGGCAATCGAATTAAAAGAACAATTTATTGCAGATGATATAGTCAATTTTTTGAAAACACAGAACAATAAGAAATTATGCAAGAGAAAAAATATGTACGGTCTTCATCTAGTGTTCTTCTTCCAGTAAGCTTTCAAGAGACAATCAACTTCATCTTTCTAATGTTTTTTGGAGAACTTTTTCAAGAAGACCTACTCACCCAGCAAAGCTCTCAATCTTCTTAGATAATACTTCATCTCAGGGGGAGCTTTGACACCATCAAGGATCCACAAGTCTTCTCAGTTGTTATAAGAAAAGAGAAGAGAACATATAGTTTTTATTTTCTTCACCCCATTATACAAAGGGTTTCTAACTCCCTTCAAAAGTTAAACACTTGGTTGCAAGTCTCCTGATCTAATGACTTGATTTGGTTTTTGGGCACCTGATCAAAAGCCTGAAGGGTTTCAAAATCTACCTGAATCAGATCTTGTGGTGACAGGGCACCTGACCAAAAACCTGATTGGTGGCAGGGCACCTGATCAAAAACCTGAGTGGATTCCTACCAGGGTGGTAGAAGAGTGGATGTGCCCAAGTTTAGGGGAACCACTATAAAATTCTTGTGTCATCTGTGATGCTCTCTTATTTTTATTGTGTGGTGCTTGCTGAATAGTTTAATTTTATTTCTGCACTAACTTTTTACACATATATGTATTACTATTTTAATTCCGCAATAAAAATCTAATAAGATTTTAAAATACTTTATTCACCCCCCCCCCCCTCTAGAGTTAAATAGATCTAACCCCTTAGGTGGTATCCTTCATACCATCCTTCACCGTCCATTCGCCTCACGAATAACGGCATAGCGGCCAACACTAGTTCCATCCACCAAGCGAAGCGGTGCTTACAACCTGCATTAGTTTTCTTTTTGTTTTTTTAGCATTAGGAATCAAAATCCAACCTCTGTTGTTTCGTTTAACTCTTCATAACGATCTTTCTATGACGCTGTCACGATACCCAACCTGCATTACCTCAAGATCGACATTCGGGGAAGCTATTCCCAAAATTATTACTTGACAGTGACCGGTGCACTTGTCGACGCATCACCCAGTGGTTTTAAATACAGAAAATTGGCTAAGGAAAAAAGCATTGATTCAGGCGTGCTCACCTAATGCTCTCAATGCCTTTATGCAGAAATGAGTTTAAAGAAAATAACGTTGAGTGAGGCATGGTCAATCAATGCTCTCAACGCTTCAGTTCCTAAAGAAGCAGATATATGGATAAGGCAGATGGCATTGAGTGAGGGTTCTTTACTCAACGCTCTCAAAGCCTAGAAACAGATTTATATTCTAAGTAGTTTTGCGTTGATTGAAGGTTACTCACTCAATGTCAAGAGACAGTAAATCTGTCCAAGTGTTTTGGCATTGAGTGATGCTTACTCACTCAACGCCTATGCAAATATTGCTTGATTTTTGGCTAAGTCCACAGCTGGTGACGTCAACTAATCAACAAGTCAACATATTTCAAATAAGTTGCAGGATGGCTACAGTACGCGACAAAGTTTGCCACACACCTACTGTATGATAGTTGGCGTTAAAGCACAATTGCAGCCAGCATTAAAAGTGTGGGACCCACTGCTAAAAGAGCCATTGGGTTTCAATAAATAAAAGGAAGTCCTCTTTATAGGATGAGAAGTGACAGTTGTTCTTCTTCTCCGGCATTATTATAGAGCTAAAGAACAGGAAGATTAAGTCAGAATGATAAAGAGCAAGTTAGTTGTTTAGATCAACATCTTCAACGACAAGTTTGTTGGTGCCATCTTCATCTGCACCAACTAGCAAGCTCATGGTGATTCTCTGAGAAAGAGATAGCAGAAAGAGTCAACCCTTGCTAAAGGAACTTCATAGATCTAGCTAATACTTTCTAAAAGAACATACACTTGAGGAGCTCTGAAGAAGAAGTTGGAGCTGAGCAGTTAGCTCAGTTTAGAAAGGAGTAGAGAAACAGATCTGCTAGTTTCTTCTAACATAAGCCAAAGCTTCTACATCATTATTATTATGAAGAATAGAGAGATGAATCTTTATTTTAGTTCATAGAGAGGTAGAATAGTATACTGCAAGTTTCTTCCAGCTTAAGTGCATAAACTTGTTGCTATGAAGTAGTTGGGACTAAGGTGCACTCAGTCTAGTAAAGTTGACACAGGAAAACTCTCCTGGTGTCATAGTGGGGGGCTGAGTCTAACTCGCCCAAGGTTGATTATCACAGAGGAATTCCTCTTGTGATCAATCAAGAACCACATCAACCCATTTCCATCTTGTAGGATCCTTCTGGATCTGAGCTGTAGGAGTGCTGCAACACTCTGAGAGTAGGGCCTAGTGCCTGAAATTGTAGGGCTGAAAATCCTGAGTTATAGGGCTTAGATATAAGGCTGAGGTAGGTGGTTGGAGGACCACTGAGCCGTAGGAGCATTGCAGGGCTCTGAGGTAGTAACCTTTGTGGTTCTGAGGTAAGGTTGATGAGTCTGATTTATATAGGGTTTTTCGGACTCATCTGGGCTAGTTTTAACGCACTTGCACTTCACTTTTAGTATGTTTTCATTGATATTACATTTATTCTTCTTATCTCGCTAAGTGCACTATTTTGTCCCAAGGGTGTGCAATTGCGCATTCTTTTGTTGGGGGTAAGCACCTGGTGCTCCCCATGGTTCTTTTTATTTATTTTTTGTTGTATGTTTTTGCTGGGAGCTTGTGCTCTGTCTTGGTTTTATTGCTGTGCAGGTAGTCGGGACGTCCCGGACTCATTTTCCAGTTATAGGTAAACGCATGGTCGTGCACATTTCTTCGCGCACAGTTTCAGTACAATCGTGCGTTTTACACAGCTTTTATGGGGACTTCTATTTCTACCCATGTGTTTTGTTCTCGCACGGTTTCGGCCAAACCGTGCAAGAAGGAATTACACGGTCTGCACATTTTCTCTTTATTCCTGCATTCTGGAGTAAATCGTGTGTTTCCCTCACGCACGAGCAAATGCGCCCGTGCGCGAGTGAAACGCACGGTTCCCCTGTTTTACCCTGTTTTCTGCACTCTGTGTTTACCCGTGCAATTTCCATCATGCATGGGAGGAAGCGCCCGTGCGCGAGTAAAACGCACGGGTCAACACATCTTCTTCCGCGATCAAGATCTGCAAGTTAATAACGCACGGTTAGCGCACAGTCGTGCGTGGGACCGTGCATGACCATTTTTCTAATCTTTTTTCTATTTAAAGCGCAGATTTTCAACAAATGGGAAGACTTCGTCCAGCCACTTGCCTCCGTGTTTTTAGGGCAAAATCCACCGTTCCACCAAGGGGAGAACATCCGGGCAAGCATTCAACGCCAAATCCAAGCCGGAGCTTCCTCTTGGCCTCCTCCTTCATCCTAGAGCTTCAAAAGGGGATTTTATCTAGATTTCTCCACAAAGCTAGTGAAGTTGCTCCATCCTCCACCAGCTCGTGACACAAAGAGGACAGGTCCATTGGGAGTGAGTTACAGCCCCCTCTACCCCGGACGCAATTGAGGACCGAGCTAGGACGCAGATTGACAACCCGACGAATCATACCGTGAATCCTCGGCAAGACTTCGGATCCGGTCGATTTCGCACACTTTTCTTCTCTTGTTGTTGATAGTTTAGTTGAAATCTTTGTATTAGATGAAGTAATCTTACATCTATTAAACGTTCGTATGTAATCATGTCTATGTGATTGTATGTGTTCGTTATTTTCTTGAGGTGCGCCTATTTGTCCATCTGTCATCCGTCCGTTCTTGTCGTTCTAGAAATTGCTAGAAGCGTGCGCAGCAAAGAGGAGCTTACGACCCTCAAATTTTTGTTCTTACGCTTGCCTACTCGTCCACCCACCCAGCGATTCGGTGCATAGCGGCCTGTGTAGTCTTCCATCCCGCGTGGCGAAGCGATGCATAGCGGCATTGCATAGGAGTAGTTGCTAGTGTTTTCCTTTATTTTATCGCAACCATCAAAACGCCCATAGTTAACCTTAACCTAAGGACTTCAATCTCAAGTCCTCGATATTAACTCCCCCCTTACTGTTTTCCTTGAAGAGATCGATACTTGGGAAAGCCACCAATTTTATATTACTTGTGCGACCGGTACACCTGCCGTCCAACGCATCAAGGGTTTTGAAGAGCACTTGAGTGTAAGGTTGAGGGCCTGAGGTGTAAGCTCTTTGGAGAATTTTGGAGAAGTTCCTAGTCCAAAAAGACAGTTGGATAGGTGGGAGGGAAAGTGGATGTACCCAGTTGGGGAACCACTATAAATATCTTTGTGCTTTGCTGTATTATTTTCTTTGTACAGGGTAAATCATCTATAAAGAAAAAATTAACCAACCACTCAAGTAGCAAACTAAAAGAAAAGAAAAGAACTAATAAAGAGACCAATAACCTATTCACCCCCCCCCCATCAAGGAGATTTAGCTATCCTGGAAATTAAAGACTTTTAGTATGTTTAATATGTCTCTATGTATGTGTGAGAATTTAGGTAGAGTATTTACTTTTTAACTGATGACAGATCCCTAGAAATTGCACTCGTGTAGACATTTCAAAGCTTACATGTTATAACTCGTGATATTGTATCTAACATGCTAGGAATGACTTGAAAAATGAATGTCTTGTTGTTCATTTTTCATATATAGAGTTTAGAACATTGGGCCAAATTTATAGTAGGAAGGTCTTTGTATAGAAGTTGAAGTGTATCTATCTATGTGGGTAGATATTGATTGATTCGGGGACCTTGAACTCAAAAAAGGGTATAAAATTGATTGTAATAAATAACAATGAAATGAAAAATGTGTGTACATTATTTCAATGCTATCTAAGTATGTGTCAAGGATACCCCCAAAGCACTACACATTTCTCTTGATAACCTCTATGAGCACTGTAAGGATGAGCACCCTGGTGTATGGAATCATTTTGATCTTGTTCTAAGATAGATAATTAATTTGGGGCCTATGTTCTAGTCTTGGTATATAGTAGATAGAAATGTGACATGATTTTTCACTTAATCACTCTTGTGTTAGCATATTGATTTATTGAGATAAAACATGTATTAATAATTATTTCTACTTGATGTTTTTTTCTTTAATGTTATACGTACACATGTCATTATTTTATCTAACTCTTCCATGCATAAGAATTGGACTAAAAATGCACTGACTATCTATAATTCCCCATTTTTTTCTTTTTCAGATCCGGGGTCTTATGTACAGAATCGTCGTTTTGCGATGGCACCGACACTCGGGAGGGCCGCCACTACAAAATGCCGATTCTGTCGGCCTTTTCGATCATCAAGAGAGAGAAGTAATTATAAACTTGAACACAATTGAGTCCACAGAATCATATATAAAAAAATGAAATCACAGTAGGTCCATATATAGAAAAGAGTACTGAAATATGACGAAACCGGAAATATAAGCTGGCTTAAGCCCGGTACATCAGATCCTCACTATAATCACTCGCGAAAGCTAAAGAAAAGACTAAACACTCACGGAGCTGACCACTGGTGCTTTGGTACTATACTGGACCACCTCCATGCGCACCGTACTCTGCTGGTGCTGGTCCTCCTTGTGCTTGTCCCTGTCTCCCATCCGGAGCCCCTGTAATGTTGTGGTCCGAAAACTGTTAGTCATAAAGACTAAGCCCTATCATCTCCTACCCTCCCCCATGGATCCTAGGCACCGATCGCGGAGAAGGAAAGGGAAGCTATGAAAGTGGAGAGTACAAAGGTTGGTGACGGTGGAGCTAATCTAGCAGATTTATATAGCAAATAAAATAAAGCAGTATAGTGATCCAATTGGAAAAATATAAAATGTGGAACCTTAATTTATATGATCGCCTGTACGAACACATAAGACAAGGGATCTTCTACAAGGCTCTCATCGTATAAACAGTCTCATTTCTATTTATACGATAGGGTGTCTGGTTGTAAGCAGTTAATAGATAATATAAAGAATAACCATAACTTATAGACTTGAGAATGAAGTCTATAAGTTAAAAAAATTAAAGAGAATTTTTTAAAAAATATTGCACAGATTCGAGCAGATTCAAACATCATTTGGTAGAAGGCATCTGAAGGGTTTATGTTAAACACTGGTTACTCCTCTAGATTATTAGTTTGTGAGTATCACTTGAGATTATGGAAACAAGTGAACATAGTTTGAAGAGTTAGCATATATGCAAAAAATTTACGACAATTAGAACAATTCCCTCTCCATATTTTAGTTCTTATTAAATTCATATTTAGGGTCAATTTGGCAAGACATTGGCATTCATTAACGAAGTGGTTATGAACAGTCAATCGTGAAAACTACTTTTTTTTCTTTGCGGTGGTCATAACCGTTGACATGCCAAAAACATTACTTATGATGGTGGCATTTTTGTCCAAACTCACTAGAACAAAAACACTGCGCCAAACGGAACCTTTGAGTTACCATCACATTTAAGCATGGATTGACAACAAACCAAGTGATATTAGAGCATGGAATGATCGCCTGCACAAACACATAACCTGCTTGTCCACCAGGTCCAACAAACATGATCTGAATGTCCAGATCATCGCGATCATCCTTTTACTGCTTGTAATAACTAAAGCAATCCTTCAAGACATGATCCATACTCTAACAATACAAACATTTTCTTGCATCGTTTCTCAACAAATACCTGTGGTTCTCAGCATTTGTAATACACAAGGTGTCGATATGATTAAAAAAGTGTCACACAAAATATGTTCAATAATGGTGTACATTGTGAAAAAGATACTAATATAATAGAAATTGAAGTTTCTTTGCAAAACAAAACTATGCGATCACTTATAACTAAACTCGAAAAACTTGCTTTAAAATTTTAAAATAGTATAGGATGAAATAACACTAACAAGATGCAGTTAAAACTCAAAATGAAGAAAGCCAAAAAGAGGGGCTATAAACAACTAGAAGAACATCTACCTCTTAACCTTCTCATCAATAACTCACACGAATGTTTTCCCAGACAATGATGTCAATAACTTTATGCGGAAATGGAAAGTGCACCGGTCGCTTAAGTAATATAAAATAGGAGATCGAGTTTTCGTAGTATCGATCTCACTTGGAACACAATAATGTGGAGTTAGCTTTTGTGGAAAGAATTGAGATTTAAGTCCAAAGAGTCAAAAGGGTTGTAGGAGTTGGGTTGATTTGCGAAAATAAAATAAATAAGAAACCTAAATTAATAATGTGGGTCTCCGGCACCGCTTTACAATGTGGGGGATTATATGGGCCATTACCACGGCTTTGTTTGACGAATGGAAGAGTATGCATGCAGAGTGGAAGTTTAAGTTTGTGGAATGGAAGAGTAGGCTCGTGGAATGGAAGAGTAGTCTCGCAGAATGGAAGTGTAGGCTCATAGAAAGGAAGCGTAAGCTTTCATAATACATTAGAGGGTGATGGCGGAATATGTGCACCTCAAGCACAACCTAAACATAAAAATATTTCCATAAGCATGAAAATATAAATACATAGCAATTGTCTAGAGAGATATATATCATCAAATAAAGAAGAATACGATCAATAATAACAATCCAAGTAAAAAAAGGTAAAAGTTACAACCAAATTTGGAGGCTTGTTGTAGATTCACAGTAGGAATCGATGGGCCATCAATCTGTGTCCTAGATCAATGCCAACTAACATCTAGGGTGGAGGAGGGTTGCCACATTCTACCAATTGACCTGACTTCTCCGGTAAACTACAATCTGGCCATGCCCAATACTATGAACTCTTTGTTAGTGTCGATATCGAGCGTAGATTGCTCTCTTTGAAGCGCTTGGGTGATGTAAAACGACATAGGGCAAAGCCATCATGGATGGTGGAGGGAGGAGGAGATGAAGCTCTCTCTTTAGGGTTTGTGGAGGAACTGGGGCGGAATGAAGAGTCGATCTGAAACAAAGTTGTAATCTGAGCTTAAAGAGTAAAAATTCGTGAAAAAAACCGCAAGGTTGAGAGCATGACCATGCGTTCGAAATCGTGCGAAATTTATAATAAAATTCCATACAGGCTAAGGGTCCACCCATGCAATTTTTCTCATCTTCGGTTGCAACAATCATGCAAGAACAAAATGCATGGGTTGGGACAGACTACTATAATCTTAGGTCAACCAGCAGCTTGTGTGATTTTCTTCTCGCACAGTTGAATTCAATTGTGCATGAAATAGATGCACGACCAATAAAAATTATAAATTTTTCGATAAAACATGTCATTGGTGCGAATTGCTCTCGCACAGTAAAAAAGTACCGTGCATGACCAAAATGCACAAGCGACGGTAGATCACAGAATTTCAACACAGTGTTCTTGCATGGGCAAAATATCCAGTGCACAAAGAAAATTCACATGGTTGTTGGATAGGCGATCAAGCCGATAAAAGATAATGCACTGGCAGAATGCCCATGCGCGAAGTCAAAATCCACGTCCTTGCAAAATACACAAATTTGATCAAATGAAATGGGCTCTACCCCGACATTTCTAAAATCTCAATAAGAACTAAATAAGCCACTAGGGAGCACCATTGCTTAGCCCCAACAAAAGATAGTGCAATTGCGCACCACAACATGCAAAATGTACATTTTGTGTGAAAGTGAAGACCAAGTGAAATATATGCATTTATGAAGTAAAAGTGAAGTGTAAGTATGTGAAAATGAGCACAGATGAGTCTGCAAAACCCTATTAAATGTAGACTCATCATTAACCTAGTTGTATATCGGTTAGCCCTACCACCAAAATTGGGGAATTTACATGACACCTTCCATGTCTCTTCGTTGCGACATATTGTTCAACAACTAGAATAACTTCTTCATAAACCTTTAGTACCTATACAATATGATAGATCTTTGTAGTTAGAGCGTATGCGGATTGTTGACTCTAAAATAAAAAATCTATAGAATAAAACCATAACCAAGGTTAAAATATTATGGTCAAACTGCAGGCATGATAAATAAACAGGGGGGACAGAGAGTCTTGTCAAAGTAAAGTATCCAAAAATTTCCCCCAGGTATGTTACCTCTTCAACCCCCCCCCCCCCCCACACACACACATTATGAAATTTTCGAGAACGAAAACCCTCTTTTTTTATTGGATTGTAACATCTCGACATTTATTGGCCCACTAGAACCCTAGATGAGCCAATATGGGTAACCAGAACCCGTGCAGGGTACCCCTAAAAGCTAGGAGGTGACAAAATTTGTTTATTGAGCATGCATAATCTGAATTGAGTTTTGTTAGTTACATTGGGCTCGTATAGTCAATATGAGTGCAACGGAACTCATTTCATTCTGATCCAAGGTCTTATGGAGAATATGATCATTTATAGTATCGTAGTGTATCATGACGCTGCTGATTTGTATATGTTGAAACTAAAAACTCAGTCTTTGTGGAGTTCACCCTTGGGGAAGTGGTGTTCACGCACTTACTTCTCTCTGACGAGCCAAATGACTATGGAAAAAAGAATAGGGACAGACCCAAGGGCTCGGCGTGGAGGTCCCACCACACACCTAGAAGATTTTAGAGCGCTTCCCCTTCCTAGCCAAATGCCGAGCTAAGGATAGCTCGGAAAGCACAAAAAGATTCGAGCACAAGTAAACATGCCTTCTGAGCTACCCCCTTGGGCCTATTTATAGATTTATGAAAACAGCCTGCAAATAGCCAACCTTCGTTGTTCCGAACAACTATGCGCAACCCAACTAGGTCTGCCAATAAAGTAACTCTGTTGTTCTGACTGGCTATTAGTGATCGCTAAGCTTCGAAGAAAATAAAAGCAACCGAACTAACAATCCAATTAGGCAAGTATACCTATCAAACTGTAGTTAGGGGACACAAGTGTCGTATTGAAATCCGAGAACTGTTGAGTACACTTACTCACACGAAGACTATTATTTTATCGATGGAATAACTAGGTTTTGAGAAACTAATTGCAATTAAGGAAATAAAACTATGCTAGAAAGAGAACTACTGCAGTTAATTAAAGGGCTATTAGAAGTGATTACAATGAAGGGCTGAAAATATGAAATGGAAATGCACTCGATCACGAATCACCTCGGCTAAAGTCGACTAAGAAATGCGATAAAAACCTAAACTTAATAGGGTAAAGGTCCTTGACCGTGGAGGTTCCTAAAGCTTGAACACGCTTCTCACGAAGTCTTGCCCAACTGAGTTTAGGAAGGTCCGACTGACTCTCGTGAAAATCGGAGGCCTAAAGCTTGCTTTATGTGGTGAACCACACTATTTGATTTTACTCCAATCCGGGAGATTTGGACGTCTGCCTCTCTCGAGGGGTGCATACAACTCCCTTTAATCTTGAGCGCTCACTTCAAACTATCAGCTTCTCGGCTAGCCAAGAATGAAATCAAAGGTGGAGAATATATATCGATGATATCTCCAACCCAAGATAATTCAAGAGTAATTAAAGGTCTAAAACCCTAAAAAGAAAAGGTAGAATTAAAACATCATAACTTAATCACTCGAACCTCGGATCATTAAGATCGAGTACAAGGAGGATTAGTTAATCATAATGGAGTGGAGGAGGGGGTGAGTAGTAAAGCATAATAAGAACACAAGTAAGAAAAGAGCACTTTTATTAATACAAGAAGAGAGCTACACTTGCATGTAAATGAAAGATCTATACTTGCATGGAAATGAAAAATAGGATAGCATAACATTAAGCTAAAAGTAATTATAAGAGCTATTATAAAAGCTAAAACAAAAGAAGAACTAAGCTAGGATTAGAAAAATTACAAAATAAGGAAGAGAGAGAGAGAAGAATATGAAAAAGACAAAGAAACAAAGGGGCAGCACCTCCCCCTTTCAACCCAAGCTTGCTGAAATAGAAGGGGGGGACTGAATTTATAGGAAAAGTTCACGGGTTGGTCACGCCCTTCGATACGCCCTAGTGGAGCGTGTAAGGGGGCATGACCGGTACGGGGTTGACCTCGCGCTCTGGATTCTAGCGGGAAGGATGATTGCTTCTGTACGTCGGTAGACACGCCCTAGGTCACGCCCGTGTAGGGTTGTGTGACACGCACGTCGCATCAAAATCATTGGTCGAAAATCCGTCAGTCATCGGAAAAGGAGAGGCCACTCCCTGTGTCACGCCCGTGACGGGGGGGGGGGGGGGGGGGGGGCGTGACAGTATTATTGGCGTGCTGAGGAGAAATAGCATTTAATACGGCGGAAGGCTTCGGGTAGAGGGAGGCACTCCCATTATCATGCCCTGGGACACGCCCGGAGAGGGCGTGTTAGGGGGGCGTGACAACCGTTTTTCCGGTTATTCTGTCTCTGTCATCAGGCTTCATCGGGATTGGGCGACACGCCCTAGGTCATGCCCATGGAGGGCGTGACAGGGAGGCATGACACAACAATTTTGGCCAAACTTCTAGAAACCTGCAAAAAGACAAGAAAATGTTAGTGGCAATAATATTTACATAAAAACGATAAAAAATAAACTAATAAGACATGATTTGTACATTATAAACTAAAAAGTACGATAATAGTTTAAGCTACAAAACTTATTATCAAATTCCCCCAAGCTTAAGCTTTGCTTTTCTTCAAGCAAAAATATAAAAACTAGATAATCATAAAAAGGACTAATCAAAAAGTTCTAATTATGCCCAAAAAAGTACTATGCGAAATTCTAAGTAGGGAAAAGGTGAAAAGAAAATCTAAAATAATTATTTAGTTATGGTATAACTTTTATAAACTTTACTTAATGAAAATAAATCATCCAAAATTTTGACGAAATTCTTTAAATAGATTTAAGCAAAGCAACAAAAATGAAAAAACGCATTGAGTTGTTACTAGATCCAAGCAATGCATTATAATTATATCAATTCAATAACAAAAATCTAAGTTTAAATCCAAAACTAATACTGATTTACTTTTCTTCTTTTCTTAGTTATTAAATAGAATTCTAAAGCATGAATCAAAAGGACTTAATAGGACCGAAGCGTTTCGTTTAGGATTATGAATAGGAGTGGAATTCAAAGATAAACAGGGAGGCTTAAAATTACACTAAACCAAAACAAAGAGTTTCAAAAAATTTCATTTTAAACAAAATATTTTTCTTTCTTTTTATTTCTTTTCCATTTTTTTTATTTTTCTTTTTCAAAACAAAGGCCATAAATATTTTTTTTTTCAATTTGAATTAGCCAAACAAAAGCAAACACCTCTTCTGAGCACTACTTTTTTCAAAAAAAATTCCCAAAAATATCATAAAATATCCTATCATAATCATGAAAATATTTTATGAAACTCAAAAAGGCTAGTGGGATTAGATAGGTTGGAAATTTTCGCTTTGGTGAAAATTATATGAAAAGAGGAGCTATCAAATGAAATTGGAAAAATGCTCAAAAGTGGCTAACTAGTGGTGAAATTTTTTAGGTTTGCAGGAAAGCTCAAACGAAAACAAAAATGGCCTAAATCATATTCATGCTTTTAAATTTATTTAAAACATAGATTTGAAAAAATTCAAAAAGCGAGACCTAGATAATAAAAGAAGATTGATGAAATTAACTTGAAAATAGAAATAACAGGTGACTTGGAGCGTTCATATCTAGTACGCTATTCAAAAGTTGACCTTATAAAAATTATCCAAAAACGAAAAGGAAAATAGTGGATGATGAATTTTTGAGAAAGTAAAGAAAATAAAGAACGAAAACCATAATGAAAATGCGAGTTTTAGAAAAAACATTTTACGTTAACATGTTACTACGAATTAGAAACGTAGCATTGCCAACATTTTACTTGTGAAACATAGTAAAAAAGGGCGATTAGAAATATTATAATTAATTAAGTTGTTTATACGAGATTTTGAGAAAAACAAAAGAAAAACAAGGGGTACTATTGAAATACCAAAACGTCTAAACAATTAAAGAAGTAATAAAAAACATATATTTTTTTAAATTTTGAAATATTTTCTATTTTTTGGATTTTTTAAGATATTCATTTTTTTGGATTTTTTTTTGAAAAATATTCACAAAAAGCAAAATATTTACACGAAGCAAAAAAAGAAGGAGGAAGTCCTCCCCCAAGCTTAAAATGAACATTGTCCTCAATGGCAAAAGAAGTGGATTGGAGAAGGAGAGAAAATGAAATTACAAAATTGAAAAACAGAATTGAAAAATAGGTACTTCCCAGGATTTATTTGTTATGAAAGCTGAGTGATGTCGCTCCCCTAAATGTATTCTTTGGACTGCGTGATGGATTAAACAACGTTGGAGCAGGCGATCGCCAAGATTCAGCTTGTCGGAGCTGTCTGGGGCAAAAATTGTAAAATAAAAATAACATAAAAAGATAACTTCGGTTGCCTCCCAAAAGCGCCCTTTGTTTAAAGCGTCATTTGAGCTCGACACATCAAAAAAAATATTGTTCAAAAATATGTTTGTCCAAAATAAAAAAAAAAATCAAAGTTTTTAATCATAAATAAAAGTTTGAAGTTAGAGTTCAAAGTTCATGCAGAAGAAATTTAACAATATTTGGCCTGACATCATCAAAAAAATACAATTTAAGATGCTGACCATTCACTTTGGAATTACCCTTATCATGGTGCGAAATTAAAACAGTTCCATATGGAAAAACTTCTAAAAAAGTAAAGAGCCCAGACCAACGTGATTTTAACTTGCAAGGAAATAAATGTAAATGAGAATTATAAAGAAGAACCTAGTCGCCCGACTTAATGGTTTTAGGGTGCCTTAAGTGTTTATCGTGCAAACGCTTCGTTCACACTTTAAAAAGTTTGTTATTTTCATATGCGTAAGAGCGCCACTCGTCGAGTTCATTGAGTTGAAATTTTCTAAGGTCGCCGACTGAATGGGGATCGAAGTTTAAAAATCTTAAGGCCCAAAAAGCGCGGTGTTCTTGTTCTACGGGTAAATGGCATGATTTTCCATAGACAAGCCGATTTGGCGTACATCCGAGGGCGGTTTTGTACGCTGTTCGGTAGGCCCATAGAGCATCGTCTAATTTGGCTGACTAGTCTTACGTAGAAGTTGAAACAGTCATTTCTAATATTCTTTTTATTTCTCTATTCACTACTTCAACTTGCCCGTTAGTTTGGGGGTGGTAGGCAGTTGAAAGCTTATGTGTAACGCCATATTTAGTAAGGATTTTTAAAAACATTGCGTTATAGAAATGGGAACCCCTATCACTAACGATAGCGCGCGGCGTACCGAATCGAGAAAATAATAATTTTTAAAAATGTAAGTACAACTCGGGAGTCATTCGTAGGAATAGCTTGGGCTTCAGCCCATTGAGAAACATAATCAACGGCAGCTAAAATATACTTATTTCAGAAGCTAGAAGGAAGGGGCCAACAAAATCGATCGCCCAGAGGTCGAAAATTTCATACTCAAGGAAACAATTTGCGGCATCTCATTTTTATTGGAAATGTCCCCCGACCGTTGGCAACTATTACACCTACTCACAAAGGCTTGCCCGTCTTTAAAAAGGCTAGGCCAGTAAAAACCCGCGCAAAGCACCTTGGGAGCGGTGCGAGCAGCTTGATATTGCCCACCTATCGGACCTTCATTTAAGTGTTTTAAAATATCAACTCCTTCTTTATAAGAAACAGATCTCCTTATCACTTGGTCCGCACAAATTCTGAAAAGATGCGGGTCTTCCCAAAAGTAGTTCTTCAGCTCAGAAAAGAATTTCTTCTTTTGTTGAGAGGAGAACTCTTTTGGGAGCACTAAGGCCACTAAATAGTTGGCAATGTGTGCAAACAAAGGAGAAGTAGATGTGTTAATTGAAAGCATCTTCTCATTAGGAGAATAATCATTAAAAGATTTTTCATCTAACTTTTCTATAAAAGGGTTATCAAGACGGGAGAGATGGTCGGCAACCAAGTTCTCGGCTCCTCGCTTATCACGGATCTCTAAGTCAAACTCCTGGAGGAGTAAGACCCAGCAAATCAAGCGCGGCTTGGCATCCGTTTTGGAAAGAAAATATTTGAGGGTGGAGTGGTCCGTAAAAAAAATAATTTTTAAAGATTAATATAAGGGTGGAATTTATCAAAAGTGAATACTATAGCTAGGATCTCCTTCTCGGTCATGGTGTAATTTTCCTGTGCAGATGTTAGTGTCTTACTTGCGTAATAGATGGGGTGGAAGTTTTTAGATATGCGTTGACCTAATACGGATCCCACCGCAAAACTACTCACATCGTATATTATCTCAAAGGGAAGGTCCCACACCGGAGCTATCATAATGGGTGCGTTAATTAACTTTTCTTTAATTAATTCGAAGGCAGAAAGACAAGAGTCATCAAAAATGAATGGGGCATCTTTTTCTAAGAGTGAAGTAAGAGGCTTGGTGATCTTGGAGAAATCCTTTATGAAACTATGGTAAAAGCCAACATGCCCTAGGAAACTTCTTATAGCTTTTATTTTCGTAGGCGGCAGCAGCTTCTCGATAACTTCTATCTTAGCAACGTCTACTTCAATACCTCTTGCAGAAATTTTATCACCCAAAACTAACCCTTCCTTCACCATAAAATGGCATTTTTCCTAATTTAGGGCAAGGTTAGTCTCTTCACATCGTTCTAATACTTTTTCTAAATTTTCTAAATAACTATCAAAGGAATCGCAGAACTCGGAGAAATCGTCCATAAATACCTCCATAATGCTTTCTACGTACTTGTCAAAGATAGCGAGCATACATCGCTGGAATGTAGCTGGCGCATTGCACAATTAAAACGGCATTCTTTAGTAGGCGAAGGGGCCAAAGGGACAAGTAAATGTAGTTTTCTCTTGGTCCTCGGGAGAGGTGGGGATTTGAAAATACCCCGAGAAGCCATAGAGAAAATAATAAAAGCTATGGTTGGATAATCATTGTAAAATCTGATCGATGAACCGCAAGGAAAAGTGGTCCTTATGGGTGGCGTCATTTAACTTACGATAATCTATACATATGTGCCACCCCGTCACCGCCCGTGTCAGGATTAAATCATTATTTTCATTTACAACTACAGTTATCCCTCCCTTCTTTGGCACTGCCTAAACAGGGCTTACCCACTTACTATCGAATATAGGTTAGATAATTCCTACGTCTAAGAGTTTCAAAACCTCGCCCTTAACTACTTCTTTCATGTTGGTATTTATGCGGCGCTGAGGTTATATGGAGTTACGCGAATTATCTTCCATTAAAATTTTATGAGTGAAGAAGGATGGGCTTATGCCCTTGATATCGGAAATATGCCAAGCAATAGCTCGGCGATGTTTACATAAAACTAAAAGTAGTTTTTCATTTTGGTCATCCGTGAGGTAGGCCGAAACTATAACTGGCAGCTTGGAGTCTTTTTCTAAGAAGGCGTACTTGAGATGTTCAGGAAGTTCTTTAAGTTCTAGAGTAGGGGGTTCTTCATAAGAGGTTTGAGAAATTCTTTCTCTTTCAAATAGTATATCTTCGTAGATCTTTTTAGACGGAAAATTAAAAGGGGTGGAGCTGGTAGCCAAGGCGGCTTCTTGTAGCGATTAAGTTGGAAGAGTAGAAGAGAAACAAAAATCAGAAAAAAAATTTTCCAAATCAGATAGAAGATAAGAGGATTATACACTTTCTTCACTTAGGTGTAGCGATTCAGTTGGAAGAGAAGAGGAGGAACAAAAAGAAGAATTTTTTTTTTCAAAATTAGAGAGGCAATAGGAGGATTCATCACTCACGACATCTCCGAAAAAGCGGGACTCATCATTTGCTAAGGTGTTTTTCATCGAATGTGTGATAGAGAAAATGACTTTGTCGTCGCCAACTCAAAGGAAGAGCTTACCAATGCTTACGTCAATGATAGCTTGGGAGGTGGCAAGGAAGTGTCGACCAAGGATCAAGGGAACCTCGACGTCTTCTTCAATGTCCAAAATGACAAAGTCCACCAGGAAGATGAACTTGTCGACTTTAACTAAGACATCCTCCACGATTCCTAACCGGTACTTGATGGATCTGTCGGCGAGCTGGATACTCATGCGTGTGGGGTTGAGGCTACCAATTCATAACTTCTTAAACAATGAGAGGGGCATAAGGTTAATACTCGCACTTAAGTCGGTTAATACGTTCTTGACAAAAAGATTACCAAAGACATACGGAATAGAAAAACTACTCGGGTTACTGATTTTCTTTGGTAAGCCGTTTGTCAAAACCGCAGAGCACTTGACGTTTAACGTGACATGCGAAAGGTTCTCTAACTTCTTCCTGTGGGTCAGGAGGTCTTTAAGGTACTTGGCGTACTTCGGCATCTGGGAAATCGCTTTATGGAAGGGCAGATTTATATGGAATAGCTTAAACATCTCTAAAAAATGGGAGTATTGATCGTCCTGACATTGTTTATTAAGTTCAGAAGGGTAAGGAGGATTTGGATTATTTTTAAAGATAGGTGGTGGAGTGAGATCTTTTTCTAAAATAGAGCTGATAACTTCTTCAGCAGAGGGTGGAATTTTTAAAATTGGGGTGGAGCTTTGATTTTTTAAAGCGGGGGCGGAGCTTGCCTCGGGCTCTTCACTTACCATACTGGGAACTTGCTTCCCACTCCGAAGAGATATAGCTTGTGCTTGCTCTCTCGGGTTGGGCTCGGTATTGGAAGGAAGAGACCCTACGGGTTGCTCAGAAATAATTTTAGCGAGATGTCATACTTGATTTTCAAGACTTTTAACGCTTCCAATTAAGGTTCTTATCGTAGAGTCATTTGTGGCGATATATTTGGAAAGTAACTACTCCAAGCTTGAAGGTTTTGGATAATTTTGAAGAGGTAGAGGTTGTGCAGAAAAATCATTTTGAGGTGGCGGGTCCATCGCGTTCGATGGATTACTCCACGAAAAATTCGGGTGATTCCTTAAAGAAGGATTATAACTATTCGGAAAATTAAAAATAGGAGGATGAAAATTCGTACTAGAAAAATTATTAAAAGCATTTCTAGGCATATTGTTTACAAAATCTAATTGTTCTGGGGCAGGAGTTGGAGATTCCCATACCTGAGGGGCGGAGGCAGCAGTCATCTCCGTTATCTTTTTGCTTAATATTTCAACTTGTAGAGCGAGCTGGGAGACGTTGTCCACTTCAAAGATACCTGCAGGTTTGTTTGGGAGGGACCTAGGCACATTCCACTGATAAGTGTTCATGGCCATGTCCTTGAAAAGATCAAGAGCTACTTCCGTGGTCTTATGATTTAAAGTATCACCAGAAGCTTTGTCTATCATTTGCTTGTATTTTGATTTAGCCCGTTATAGAACGTCTGCACTTGTAACCATACAGGCAGCGCATGATGTGGGCATCGTCTTAATAATTCTTTAAATCTTTCCAAGGTTTCGTATAAGGTTTCAGAGTCTATTTGTCCAAAAGCGGAAATGTCGTTCCTAAGTTTTGGAATTTTAGCTGGCGTAAAATACTTCGCCAAACTTTTTTCAGTTAATTCATTCCAGGTGGTTATGTTATTTTTAGGTAGAGTGTTCAGCCACTACTTAGCCTTAGTTCTTAGAGAGAAGGGGAAGAGTCTTAGCCTGATTGCATCATTTGTGACACCATTTATCGTGAAGGTGTCAAAAATTCAAGAAAGCTTTCTATATGTGCGTTCGGATCTTCATCTTGAAGTCCGTCAAATTGAACATACTGCTGCACCATTTGAATTATGCTAGGCTTTAATTTGAAGTTATTATTTGCTATAGTAGGGCATACTATGCTTGATTCTGTTCCCTCGAGATTCGGTCGTGCATAATAGGACATAGTCCTTTACAAGGCTTCATCTACGTTGGGTTCTTCCATTCTTAGAGTAGAGAATGTCTTGGAGTCCTAAACCGGCACTTGGATAGTAGGACCTTGAAATCGCGATATTCTCCGAAGAGTAGGCTCAATTTCGTGGTCCAAGTTCAAAATAACCGACGGACTCCCGCGGGTCATGCACTAAAGAAGAGAAGAGAAGAAAGAGAAATAAAATAAACTAGAATGAAAAGCTAGATTTTTTTTGAAAGATATTTTTTAATAGATTAACTTACGAACTTCCCAAAGACTACACGGTGAAGGGTTCGCAAGGTACTACACAACATAGCGGCACTTAAAGCCGCTTTGCCCTTTCCAAAAAAATTAGGTGGCGTAGAAAAATTGTGAAGTGGGTTACTATTAAGAGCGGTAATAAAAAAATTTTGATTTTAAAAATTTTTAAGAAAGAGGATGAGAAAGAGAAGAGATAAAATTAATAGGTTCGTGTTTTCAATATATCAACGAAAGTTGCTCCCCGGCAACGGCGCAAAAAACTTTGTGATCGCTAAGCTTCGAAGAAAATAAAAGCAACCGAACTAGCAATCCAATGAGGCAAGTATACCTATCGAACTGTAGCTAGGGGACACAAGTATCGTATTGAAATCCGGGAACTGTTGAGTACACTTAATCACACGAAGACTATTATTTTATCGATGGAAAAACTAGGGTTTGAGAAACAAATTGCAATTAAGGAAATAAACCTATGCTAGAAAGAGAACTACTGCAGTTAATTAAAAGGCTATTAGAAGTGATTATAACAAAGGGCTGAAAATATGAAATGGAAATGCACTCGATCAAGAATCACCTCGGCTAAAGTCGACTAAGAAATGCGATAAAAACCTAAACTTAATAGAGTAAAGGTCCTTGACCGTTGAGGTTCCTAAAGCTTGAACCCGCTTTTCTCGAAGTCATGCCCAACTTAGTTTAGAATGGTCCCACCGACTCTCGTCTAAATCGGAGTGCTAAAGCTAACTTTACGCGGTGAACCCCACTATTGGATTTTACTCCAATCCGGGAGATTTGGATGTCTGCCTCTATCGAGGGGTGTGTACAACTCCCTTTACTCTTGAGCGCTCACTTCAAACTATCGGCCTCTCGGCTAGCCAAGAATGAAATCAAAGGTGGAGAATATATATCGATGATATATCTCCAACCCAAGATAATTCAAGAGTAATTCAAGGTCTAAAACCCTAAAAAGAAAAGGAAGAATTAAAGCATCGTAACTTAATCACTCGAACCTCGGATCATCAAGATCGAGTACAAGGATGATTAGTTAATTATAATGGAGTGAAGATGGGGGTGATTAGTAAAGCATAATAAGAACACAAGTAAGAAAAGTGCACTTTTATTAATACTAGAAGAGAGCTACACCTGCATGAAAATGAAAGAGCTATACTTGCATGGAAATGAAAACTAGGCTAGCATAACATTATGCTAAAAGTAATTACAAGAGCTATTACAAAAGCTAAAACAAAAGAAGAACTAGCTAGGATTAGAAAAATTACAAAATAAGGAAGAGAGAGAGGAAAGAACATGAAAAAGACCAAGAAACAAAGGGGCAGCACCTACCCTCTAAACCCAAGCTTGCTGAAATGGAAGGGGGGGTCTGAATTTATAAGAAAAGTTCACGGGTTGGTCACGCCCTTCGACACACCCTAGGGGGGAGTGTTAGGGGGCATGACCGGTACGGGGTTGACCTCGAGCTCTGGATACTGGCGGGAAGGATGATTGCTTATGTACGTCAGTGGACACGCCCTGGGTCACGCCCGTGTAGGGTGGGTGTGACACGCAGGTTGCTTCGAAATCATTTGTCGAAATCCATCAATCATCGGAAAAGGAGGGGCCACGCCCTGTCACGCCCGTGAAGGAGGGAGTGATAGTACTGTTAGCATGCTGAGGAGAAATAGCATTTAATGCGGTGGCAGGCTTCTGGCAGAGGGCAGCACACCCCATGTCATGCCCTGGGACACGCCCGGGGAGGGCGTGTCAGGGGGGCGTGACAGCTGTTTTTACGATTATTCTGTCTCTGTCATCAGGCTTCATCGGGATCGGGCGACACGCCCTAGGTCACGCCTCGGGAGGGCGTGACAGGGGGCGTGACATATAATTTTGGCCAAACTTCTGGAAACCCGCAAAAAGACAAGATAATGTTAGTGGCAATAATATTTACATAAAAACGATAAAAAATAAACTAATAAGACATGATTTGTACATTATAAACTAGAAAATACGATAATAGTTTAGGCTACAAAACTTATTATCAGCTATAAGCAGGCCAAAGGGGGAAAAATAGTAAAGATACATCATTGATAAACTGGGTGAGTGTCCCTCTGAAACCTCTACTTTCCTAGGGCAGTGAGTGCTCGATTGAGCCGACACTCGCCGCCTCTTCCAGTCCTAAGCAAGTGTGGGCCCGGCCTGCCCCACTCGCCTGCTGCTCGTCGATCCCCTGGTGCAAGTACGAGTCAACCTGCTCAACTCGCCCCTCACATGAACCACCCCACTTGGGTGAGCAGAGGGGGAACCTAGGGATCTCACCTCCCTCTGGCTCGCCTAGGACTCGGACTGCTAGATTTTGGCCAATCTGGCTACTGTTGACCACCACTTGTCGGATATGGGGTTGTACACAATCCCCACTCTTTGCGAGGTTGGCCCAAGCTCGGAAAGAATCATCCAACCCCACAATATTCGGCGAGTGCGATAAGGGGCCAGAGAATCTCTTGATGGGCTCCACTAGCAGCTATATATATTTCCGCGTACCTCGGTGAACTTTGTCATTCCTTCTTACATGAGCCTTGTCGATATGCCTCTCTCCAAAGAACTCCAAGAGAAGCTCAGCCGAGCCCGCGAGCTCAACGCCGTTCGCGCTGCCGCGCTAGTCGGCACGTCTCCCAATACTGCACCATGCGAGCCGACATAATCCAATCCGGCCAAGAAGGCCAAGTCCATCCTAAAGGATGTTGAATCCATCTACCGTGACCTTGAGTCCACCTTGACTCCTGGGCTCGCCTCCTCCAAACAGGCTACCGACTTCAAGGGGAATATGGTCGTCGACATTCCTGCCGACCCCGAGAACCATCAGTCTAATGTCGAGAAATCTACACTATGAGTCCACACCCCACACGATGACTCGTGGCCTCAGAGTCCCCCCGACACTCGCCTATAGAGCAAATCAACTCCCTTTGGGATAGTGAGGGTTGACTCGCCAAAGTCCAGGTTTCCATCTCGCACTCCTTCTTAGCAGCCAGTGCCTGCTTCTGCGCTTACGGGAGGAGGGTTGGAATCATTCTGGTTCCTAGCTTCAACCTCATCTCCCCCGGAATCCATCCTTCGGGTCGCGGAAAGAACTTAGCCCTACCTCCTCTACACACCTTCCATGAACTGTCGAGCTCATCGCGTTATCTCTGCTTTCTCTAGAATATTTTTCTTAGGCATCTTTATTGCACTCTCACCCTCTTTCTACTTTAGTTGATTGTCTTTTGTTGGGCTCCATGCTCTGTCTAAAGTTGAATAATCTTTAGAACAAGCTCGCCAGTTGCCACCCCCTGAGCGTGGGGTGGAGAGCTTCCTGGATGACTCGTTGGATCCTGCCGAGCTGAGGTGGAGAGTAGTTGAGGTACTGAAGAAGTAGGACGTCTCCCTGCGCCAACTTCGAGCGGACAACACATATAGCGAGCAGAGGCAGCAAGAACTGGAGCAAGACTATGTGTTGCGCGCAGATAGTATGGAACACGGCTCGAAAAGCGGGATGATGTCCCCCACCCTAGTTATGGAGAGACTTGATTGAAACCTGTAGACCTTCCACCAGGACCTGGACCTGGTCAACGAGTTCCTCAACCCGCGAAGACCTCCGAGGATGGGGACACGAGGCCAGGTTAGATGGAAATGTCTCCTAAGATGACCCTACCGTGCCTCACCTCCCAACACCCCCAACTCGCGCGTACTGACAGAAATTTTCCTTTGCTTGTTATGAACTTTCTTCTCAGGGTTGCAAATGTCCCAATTTGTAATAACTTAAATAATTTTGTAGAACTCAATATGTTGTTTGAAATAATACGCTGTGCCGAATAGGTTTAGCTCGCACTAGGATAGGCTAGGTCTCCGAGTCGGTGAGTTAGAGTCGACAAGCTAGGGATGGCGAGTTAAGGCTGGTGAGCTGGGGCTGGCGAGCTTGGGTTGGTGAGCTGGGGCTGGCGAGCTGGGGTTGGCCATAAATTCATTTTTCTATAAATAGGCCCCCTCTCCAACCACCTGATCCATCGCCTTTATTTCATTCATACCCCCTTGCTGCTCTTCTCACTACCTACTCTCGCACCCGCAACTCTTAGAACCATGGTAAAAACTCAACCAGACCCCGACGGACGATCAAAGTGCACGCGGCAATTCGCCGAATACCTCTTCTTTGACGAAAACACCACCGAGCGTGAGCTCGACAGATTCAAAGCAGAGTACGTGCCCCCTGGCTTTGAGGCACGCCGGCCCGCAGAGGGCGAGGCTTTCACCACTTTTTACTAGGACAAGCTCACCTTCCCCATCTCGCATATCGAGGTGGGGTTGCGCCTCCCCCTCTGGTCAGAAATTTGCCAGATCCTCTAGTACTTTGGGACATTTCTGGCCCAGCTAAACCCGAATGTGATCGTCATGTTCTTCGTATTTGCCTGCAACCTCCATCGAAAGTAGATTGAATTTATCCTCGCCGTCTTCCGCAAACTCTTCACCTATCGCGTGACCTGTGACGGGTCTCCTTCCTTATGGGCCTTCACATCAAGATCCGCAAAAGCGTAAATAAAAACCACAACTTGGTCTCCAAAGTCGTCTTCATCAAGGGTGACCTGGGCAACATTTCCTTCTCCCCCCAGGAAAAGAGCGAGGAGGTATATCGGCCCCCAACGCTATCCAGTGTCGATGCCGAGCTGCACAAGTTCTTCCTGGGGAAGGACTTCGAGGTCGCCTTCCTTCGAAGGGGAATTGGCTCGCTCCTCCTTGATCTTCCAGACGAAGGTATAAATCGTCCCTCCTCTTCCTACCGGCTCTCCTATAATCATCGCTTTTCTAACTCAAGTCAGTTTTTGTAGGGGAGCGATCAATTCTCGAGTATCTACCCCATGCAGACTCAGGACTCTACCCAGACCCGCTCACGCGCGAGCAGGCAGTAGCAGCGGCGTGCCAAGGCGAGCTGGGGTCTGGAGGATCCTCCTCTAGCCGAAAATGACCTGGCCTCGAAGGATCCAGCTCGCCTCACCTCCTCCCCACAGCCAAAGAAGATGAAAGCCCTTGTCTCCAAGAGGGGGAAAAAGTAACAACAACAACAACAAATCTGTATAAGTTCGCCGGAGACCACACCTGTAGGGTCACCCAAGAGCTCGCTGAAGGGCTCGCCAGAGAAAGACCTGGGGGTGGCAAGCCCTCCACCTCCCCTGCTGCAGCTGCAACTATGGCCTATGAGCCAGGCTTGCCGAAGAGCCACCCCCTTTTCGGCTTTGGGGAAAAATCAAAAGACTCAGCTGGCGAGCCGATTGTGCGATGGGATGAGCAGACCCACAGGGTTTCCATCTCATTTCTCCGATCCTCCTGGTCGGGGAGTAAACCCGCCTCTAGGTACGCTTATGCTCTAGGCTTCGGCCTGAATTGGCACGAGGAAGTAGAGGCCAACAAGAGCCTAACTCTTCAGCAGATTGGCTGTGAAGGTCTGCAATCCCAGATGAGGGCTTTGTAGCTGTATCACATGGTGGTCTGTCGCGACATCAACCTCAACCACCAGCTGTGGAAAGTGGAGCAGTATTACGACCTTGACAAGGATAATGCTGCCAACCTGGCGAGGCGACTGCAAGTTACTAAGAACCTCCTCGAAAAGGTAGCCGGCGGGATGGTAAGCGTTGGCCATCTCCTTCCTTTTTCACTTAGGATTTTTCACGCCTTGATCTTACCTTGCCCTTCTTCTCAAGATGTCGAAGCTACGAGCGAGCTGAGAGCTCACATAGTCGAGCTTGAGATTCATGCCGTCGAGCTGGAGAAGGAGAATGCCAAACTGCGGGATGAGAAAAAGGGCTCCGGGGCGACCTGATCCGACTGACATAGATCTTCCTCCCCCAGTCCGGCGGCAACCCAGGCGTCCCTCCCATGTGGGAAAAATTTTACAGCGAGGCCGAGGTTGCTGAGAAGCTGCGGGTACACTCCATAAGCGCCGCCGACTACACCTTGCAGATGCTAAAATACATGGAGGTGTTGGTGGAGGGATGCGAGGAGATCACGACGATGGACCTCGTGTCGAGCCTATTACCGCCGGCTGCCTTTTCGAGGAGGAGGAGAGTTGCGAGTCGCTATTCAAGGTTGTCAAGGGCTATAAGGATGGCCACACTTCAAGAGTGGAGGGCGAGGAGGACCATCTGTCGGGAGGGGAGGGAGAGAGCTGATTCGCACCCCTCCCCATTTTTTTTATAATTTCTTCCCCACCCCCCTTTTGTAATCTCGTCGACGTGAGCTCTCCATTTTGTAATACTTTATTCAATATAATGAAAAATATTTGCCCAAAATTTTCTTGCAAGCTTCTGTAAATTTATTTACTATATTGTACTCACACGCGAGTCGCACCCTCTACTGGATGATCTCGTTTTCGCCGCTAGAATGTACTTGAGTTATGATTTTTACTCGCGAAGAGACCTTGTGAGCTCGCCGGCCCCAGGCAGTAGAGATGAGGATTTCTCACCGTGCTCGACTCGCAATTACCCAGCTCACCAGCGAGCATTCTTTTTTCTCGCTAATATCAACCTGAAGTTGTTAAAAAGTTCCAAGTAAAATTTTAAGAGGGTGAGAATGTACCACCGAGGACCACCTTCTCTCGCCTTCTTCAGTAGATATCAAGACCTCAACTCGCCATACCCTTTACCTAGCCTTTAGGTATTCACCCCATGGTAGTTGGGCTAGATCGTATGTCGAGCTGAGCACGCGAATACCCAGCTCGCTTGTGTCAGCTCTCCTTCTTTTAGACTTGACGAAAAGCCGAGAATCTTCCAAGTGAAACCTTAGCGGCCGGAGTGTAACTACTGATCAGAGTCTCGGCTCGCCGATCTGCCAAGGTCTTGGCTTGCCCTTCCTGGCTCGCCTGGTGATTGTCGGGCTCAACTCCTTTTTGTCCCCGCGATATTTGCCTCCAAAGTTCGAATACCTGGGTCCCAGCTTTTAGATATTGCCACGTCTACCGAGAACCCCCAGCCCTACTAGCTAGGTGGAAGCCAGGTAGCAGGAGCATCTCTAAACTTAACTCCAGGATACTAAAACTTTCCATCAGTTCACCTCCTAGCGCTACCACCAGCCCAATCAGCTAGGTAAGATCCTAACAGCGGGTATTGAGCATAAACCAGACTCATACCTCTAGGGTCATAATGACATCACTCGAGGATCTTGGCCCTGCCATCTTGGTGGAAGCCTGGCAGCGGGAGCGTCTCGGGACCTAACCCCAGAGCGAGAAAACTATCCATCAATCATCCTTCGGGCTCTACCACCGGCCCAATAAGCTAGGTAAGATCCTAATGGTGGGTGTTGAGCATCAACCGGACTCAGCCCTCCAAGGTCATAATGACACCACTCAAGGATCCCGACCCTGTCAGCTAGATGGAAGCCTGGCAGCTGGAGCATCTCGGGACCTAACCCTAGAGAGAGAAGACTTTCCTTCAACCATCCTCCGGGTGCTACCAGTGGCCAAATCAGCTAGGTGAGAGCCAGACATTGGGTGTTGAGAATCAACTAAACTCAGCCCTCCAGGATCATAACGACATCACTCAAGGATCCCAACCCTGCAAGCTAGGTGGATTCCTTGCAGGGGGAGCATCTCGGGACCTAACCCTAGAGCGAGAAGACTTTCCATCAATCATCCTTCAAGCGCTACCACCAGCCCAATCAACTAGGTGAGAGCCTGACGGTGGGTGTTGAGCATCCACTGGACTCAGCCCTCATGGGTCATAATGATATCACTCGAGGATCGTGGCCCTGCCAGCTAGGTGGAAGCCTGGCAATGGGAGTGTCTTGGTACCTAACCCCACAGCGAGAAGACTTTCCATCAATCATCCTTCGGGCGCTACCACCAGCCCAATAGGCTAGGTTATAGCCTAACAGCAGGTGTTGAGCATCAACTGGACTTAGCCCTCCTTGTTCATAATGATGTAACTTGAGGATCCCGGGCCTGCCAGCTAGGTGGAAGCCTGGAAGCGGGAGCATCTCGGGACCTAACCCCAGAGCGAGAAGACTTTCCATCAATCATTCTCCGAGCGCTACCACCGGCCAAATCAGTTAGGCAAAATACTGATATTTGGTGTTGAGCATCAACCGAACTCGGGCCTCTGGGGTCATAATGATGTCACTCGAGGATCCCGGCCTTCCCAGCTAGGTGGAAGCCTGGCGGCAGGAGGGTCTCGGGAACTAACCCTAGAGCGAGAAGAATTTCCATTAATCATCCTCTAGGCGCTACCACCGGCCTAATTAGCTAGGTAAGAGCCTAACAATGGGTGTTGATCATCCATCGGACTCAATCCTCCAGGGTCATAACGACGTCACTCGAGGATACTGGTCCTATCAGCTAGGTTAAATCCTAGCAGCGGGAGCATCTCGGGACCTAACACTAGAGCTAGAAACTTTCCTTTGGCCAATCATTGGCCCTGCCAGCTTGGTGAAAGCCTGGCATTGGGAGCATTTCTGGACTTGGCTTCATAAATACTTGTAACAAACTTGAACTGCAAAATGGCTGGATCATCAAAAGATTTCATTTTTACTGAAGGAACAGACATACATTTTTTTACGGATTGAAACACTTCAAGTCATCACCACTCCAAGTGTGACTAAGGGTCTCTACCCACATATTACGCCCCCTTTCCCCCCTCCCCGACCTTAAAGCTTTCGTGATAATATACGGGCCCTCCCTATTAGGGTTGAGCTTCCCCACTGCGGCTGATCTCCCTACCGCATCTACCTTCTTTAGGACCAAATCCCCTTCCGTGATCTGTTTGACCCTGACGTGCTTGTCAAAGTACTTAGCCATTATTCTTCTTTCCTCTTCCTGTCATATGGAAGAGATATCCCACAGTTCTTCTAAAAAGTCGAGGGAGAGCTATAGCTCCTCCTTGTTTTTAGCTTATCATTCTTCCCTGCCTGCCTCTTCCTTGACCACCTAAGGCACTCGGACCTCGAACTCTACTGGGAGAACTTCCTCACCTGTATGGGAGAGCTTGAAGGGGGTATCCCCCATGTCCGTATTGGGAGTGGTTCTCAGGGCCCAGAGAACTGAAGGAAGCTGCTCCACCCAGCTACCCTTCAAATTCTCCACTTTCTTATTAAGGAGGTTGACAATGATTTTGTTTGCCGCTTCCACCTGCCTGTTGCTCTTGGGATGGTGGACTGACGCGAACCTTAGATCAATCCTGAGCTGTCCACAGAAATTGATGAACTCGGCATGAGCAAACTGAAGTCTATTGTACGTCACAATGGCCTAGGGAAACCCGTGCCTGCAAATGATCTCCCCCCATACGAAGTTCCTGATTACTTGGGAGGTCACCTTGGCTAGCGTATTCACCTCCAACCACTTAGAAAAATAGTCGATCATCACCACCAGGAACCTCCTCTGCCTGATGGCCTGGGGAAAATTGATGTCCTATTAAATCCATTCCCCAAATGGTAAAAGTCCAGGTGGTGTGATACTCCTAAGCCGCTAAGCTGGTTGAAGCTAGAGGGGGAAAACAGCTGGCACTTGTGGCATTTCCTTGTGAACTCCGTGGCATCCTGACTTAGGGTCGGCCAGAAGTACCCCTGACAGAATATTCTTCCCTCCAAGGTTCTGTATCCCGAATGACTTCCACACTCCCCTAAATGGACTTCTTCCAAAATCTTCTGAACCTCCCTCTCGGCCACACAACGTGCCAACATCTGCAAGAGGGCCTTCCTGTACAACTTCCCTTCGCACATGAGATAATATGCCGAATTGTGCTTGAACTTCTTCTTATCCATCCCCTCTGGGAACTCCCCTATGGATAGGAATGTTGCGAAAGGGTCCATCCACGAGGGGTGTTGATCTACTTCCATCAGCTCCCCCTCATGGATGGACGGATGGAATAGATTAGTGATGATACCCCCCACCTGGGGACCATGCTTGGCTAGCTGATCAACCTGCTCATTCTCTTCTCGCAACACATGTCGGATGGAGAAGGTCTAGAACATGCCGATGACCTCCTTGACCTTTGCCAAGTACAACTGGAGAGTAGTTTCCCTTACCTCAAACTCCAAATTAATCTGGCTGGCCACCACCAAGGAGTCAGTGAGGACCTCCACATCATGTATCCCCAGCTCCCTGGCTAGGCGCAATCTAGTTATCACGGCCTTGTTCTCGGCCTAATTATTTTTGATGGGGAAGTGCACCACCACCATTTGCTCGATCCTCATTCCTTAGGGGCTCTCCAAGATCACCCCCACTCCCAAGGAATACCTTCCCGACGCGTCGTCCACCATAACCTTCCAGGGAACCGGGCGAGTGAGTTCTGCCTCCACCACCTCGACCACATAATCTGCGACGAATTTAGCAATTGCCTAGGCCTTGATAGAGTGGCGGGGGACAAAGAAGATATCAAACTCACTCAACTCCACCAACCACTTTTCCAACCTTCATGAATGCTCCACCCCCTCGAAGATGTTGCATAGGGGGTGGTCCACCACCACTCGGATGGAGTGTGCCTGAAAGTTAGGTCGGAGCCTCTGAGCTAAGATGATAAGGGAAAAGGCCATCTTTTCTAAGATCGAATATCGGAGCTCCGCCTTCTTCAAGACCCTCCTCACGTAGTATATGGGCAACTTCTTCTTCCCCTCTTCCCAAACCAGGACGGAGCTCAAGGCCTCAGCTCCGACCCTGAGGTACAAAGTTAGGTCCTCCTCCTCCTTCAGCCCTTGGAGTAGGGGGGCCTGAGTTAACTGCCACTTCAAGGCCTGGAACGCCTCCTTGCATTCCTTAGTACATTCAAACTACTTGCCTCGCCACAATGCTTTGAAGAAGGGAGAGCACTTCTCCCCTGCTTGACAAAGGAACCTGCTTAGCCCTGCCAACTTTCTCGTCAACTGTTGGACCTACTTAGCATTCTGAAGCGATCCCAACTCCAGGATCGCTTTGACTTTGTGAGGATTTGGCTCCACCCCTGCGGGGGTGAGAAGATGGCCCAAGAACTTGCCCCTGTTGGCCCAAAAAACACATTACAAGGGGTTCAGTTTCATCTTGTACCTCAATGGGGTACAGAAGGTCTCCTCCAGATCCTGGAGGCGGGAGTCCACCTCTTGGCTCTTGATCATCAGATCATCTACATACACCTCCAGGTTCCTCCCCTTTTGCTCCTGGAAGACCCGATCCATCATCTTTTGGTATGTCGCCCCAGTATTTTTCAACCAAAAGGGCATCATCTTGTAGCAATAACACCCATCCCCAGTGATTAAGGAGACATCTTTTATATTGGGGGGTGCATGAGAATTTAATTATAACCTGAAAAAACATCTAAGAAACTCATTACAGGAAAACTGACGGCTGAGTAAACCAGCGCATCGATTCGAGGCAAGGGATAACAATCCTAAGGACACGATTTATTTAGCAAATAAAAATCAACACACATTCTCCACCGACCATCCCCCTTTTTACAATTATAGAATTGAAGACCAAGTCGGGGTATTGGAATTCGGATACAAAGCCGGCCTTCAGGAGCTTGACCTCCTCCTCTCTGATAGGTTTGGCTAGCTTGTCCATGATGGACCTCTTCTTTTGTTAGATGGGGTGAGCCTCTAGATCTAGAATGAGGGGGTGGCAAGCAACGCCTGCATCGATCCCCGACATCTCTGTCGTGCTCTATGTGAATATGTCCACGTTCTTCTAGATGCATTCCAGCATCCTCTCCTAGTCCACTGGGGTCAGCCCCCCGCTGATGCGCACTTTATCCATCTTTCCTCCCTGGGTGAGCACTTCCATCTCCACCACCTCTTCCGCAGCCTCCAGACAGAACTACTCTCCCCATTCTTCATCGTTCCCCTCTCCTAGGACAAGGACCTCCTCCTCAGCCTCCTCTACGGCCATTGCCTCGGTCGGCTCCTCCTAGGTTACCTCTACCATCTCAACCTCGGTGTGGTTCTCCACCTCCGTCTCCACTCCACCTACTTCTTGCTCTGCCTCCTCTATCTTCTGATCCATCTCCTCGGATCCCCCTGCTATGAGATGGAGTTCACTGCGGTGACGTAGCTCTCCCTCGCCACCTTGGGGTCTCCTCGAACCCGGACCTGGATCCCCTCGGCGTTGAACTTCTGGCATTGGTGGAAAGAAGAGGGGATGCAACCGAAGGCACTGATGAGAGGTCGTTTGAATATGGCATTGTAACTGTTGGGGGCATCCACGATGACGAACCTACAATTTTGGGACTGCCAACCCAGAGTGATATAGATCCCCACTACTCCTTCCACCTCCTTCCTCTCCCCAGAGAACCCAAATAAAGGCCCGTCTAAGGTAAGCACCCTCTTAGCATCCATTTTCATCGCATCAAATACCTTTTTGAAGATGATATAGACCGGACTCTCGTTCTCAATGAGGATCCATGAGACAGTAAACCCTTCGATCGTGGTCTGAATGACCAACACATCGCAGAAGGGATCCTCATGATCTGGCATGTTGCTCCTAGAGAAGGTGATCTTCTCCTCCAAGGGTGGGGTCTTGGATATGGAGCCAATCCTCCTCCGTTACATGGTGTGGAGGCTTGCCTTCCAGGAAACCTCATCTCCCACCAACCCCCCCCCCCGTGGATCACTCTGATACCACCTCGGGCCCCAACATCTGCCCGGTCCTCAAACATGTCCTCCTCTGCCCGAGGTAGGACTTCCTTGATCCGCTCTCTCTGGCGGTCCTGCTACTACTGCAGCTCCATGTTTCTTCTCACCTTGAGAAACTCCGGGCATGTCGTCGTAGCGTTGCCCTCCTCCTTGTGGAAGTAACAATAGGGTAACTCCACCTTATCTTTCCTCCTTCTCCTCCGCTGACCCCCCCTCCTCTGCATGGCTATTTACATAGCCTGATGATGATCGGGGAGAGGTGGCCTCTTACCTTGCCTCTAGCCTGGATGATGGAATTGACCTTGGCCCCTCTAGAGATTACCTCCTTCAAGGAAACCTCTCCTCCGACCTTGGTCTTGCCACTCTGGCTGCCTCCACCCGAGCTATTTCTTTGGTTCCTGATGCCCCCACCTGGGCTGCTGCTGCTGCTCCTTTTGTCGGGGTTCATCTCTCCTCACCTCCTGACCTCGGCCACCTCCTGGCCCCTTATCCTCCTTCGTGGCCTACTAGGGCAACTTTTTCGTGAACTTGGGGTTTGATACCTCCCCCATTGACTTCCCTCACCACCCTCTCCATCAGCTCCTCATAGGAGAAAGGTGGCACCCTCTTCAGTTCTGTTAACCAAGAAATCGGCAATCCCTCCCAAGCTAGCTAGCTCGCAAGTCGCGGACTACTCCGTCTCGTCCGGGGGGTTCGCGGCATGTTTTCTATCTAACTGCACAGATAGACTTTTCTATCCGCACAGCTAGGCTAGCCGCCCGGTAGTCGCCAACTCCGTGATGGCGCAAACTGATTCCAAGTCTGCACCATCAGATCGTGCGGTTAGCTGGGAGGTTAGCGGTAACTTCTCCAACCTGTCTCTAGTTTGTGGACTCTCCTTCAATTAGCCGCAAGAAAGGACTATCCAAGGCTCTTCTTCAATTCGCCTGCAAGATGCGGCCTCAAATTCCATACCGTGACAACTTTTTCAATCGATTTGTAGTGGACTGCCTAAGCATGGTACGGGCTACACCTCAGTCCGCAAGCAGCAGGCAGACTCAATCCTAGTTTTCCCAAAGGTGGTGGACTCGGTCTCAGCTTGCTAGCAAATGATGGACAAACATACCAGTAGGTGACCTGCCTCCAAGTCTCCCTATAGTAGGGGACCTGCCTCCAGGTCACCAAGTAGTAGGCAACCTTCCTCCAGGTCACACAACAGTAGGCGACCTGCCTCCAGGTCGCCCAGCAGAAGACATCCTGCCTCCAAGTTGCCCAGGAGAGGGAGACCTGCCCCCTCAGCCTGCCTAGTAGGTACGACTTGCTCATATTTTGCAGAAGGTGGTGGACTCGGCCTTTGTCTGCCTAAGGTAGGAATACTTGCTACGCCCTCCATCACTCTTCATCAGGTCGCACAGCATAGAGTGGACTCAACACTATCCCGCATGTAGGTGGCGGACTCATCTCATTCAGTAATAGAGGTGGACTCCCTGACCTCCATGTACTAGGCAGACTCTTTACGAAATCCACCAAAAGCACTTCGGCTTCTCCCAGAAGTCAGTGAACTCCTCTTCAGTCTGCAGCATGTCGCGGACTCAATCGTAGCTCGCCCGCATCATCGGGGTGACATCATCAAGTCAAGTTCTAGAATATTCCTCCTCGAGCCTATAAATAGCCCGCCATACCTCTCATTTTGAGGACCAACCCCCGAGAGCAACATTGGAAGCAAACCCTATAGATACAAAATTTCTATCGGCCAACAATTTTCGCGGACTGACCGCCTATCCGCACGACCTCAGTTGCTAAGTCCTATGGTTTAGTCCCTGAGCATGGCTCAAGCAGCATTTCCCAGTGAGCTCACCGGTCTTCCCTACCTGATCACGTAGTCCTCTCGTCCTAAGGTTATGAGTTGCGGGATCAACAGTCCGTGCGGTCTGTCAACCTATTTGATTCAGTCCGCGCGGCCTCTTGCAATTTCTTCTTTCTTCTAACTTCCAGCTTCTCCTCTTGTACCCTTTATATTTTTCCATACAAAGGAGCAAACTCAAGCTGTATTAGTGATTCATAATCAAAGGAAAGCCCGGAGCAGGAGTGGCATTTAAGCCGCTATGGGCGAACTCTGTTGTTGCCACTGCAAGAGGCCCCTCTCTTCTTACCTTCTCACTTCTCCCGGCGTCAACCGCCAATCCCAAACTGTTAAAGTAACCAGCTGCTCGATAGTTCCTCATCAACCTCCCATTATCCCCGTAACCCGGATCGAACGTGCTCCACTCTCGAGTGTGCATAGGCATTTTCTATAGCCTCATCTCTTCGCTTCTCTTTCCCCCATGAGATTTCGAACACCGTTATCTGGTGGTGCCATTTCCCGCATCAACAGTTAACACGCGACCTTAAGATTTCGAACAGAGTGTGAAAACAAACGATTAGCCATGACAGATCATCAACCTGCCGAGAACCTTGCTCCTTAAGGTCCTAGTGAAGATCCTCTCTGGGAAGCCTTGGAGCAATCGCATAGAGAAACTGCCCAGCAGTTCCAAGCAATCAACAGTACTCTAGCTGCTATCACACAGCGATTAGAGGTGCAATCCGCAGCGAAACCAGTTCCACCACTTATTCCAACACAAACATTGGAGACTCCGTAAGATTATCCTCCGGCCTACCCGTCGGTCTATCCTCCTTTTTATCCACCAACTTATCCGCCAAGGCAGGCAACAGCTCCTTTGCGTTCTCAAAATAACAAGTTCATAGCTCGCCAAAACTTCTTTCGGGAAGCTGTTCGAGGAAGTCCAGCACGATTCTTAAATTTTCAGGGAAGTCATCCCTACCCTTCAGATCCTGCAGTTGCTCCTCCCGCAGTAGCTTTTCCTTTATATCGTCTTGCTAATTTTTCAACTGAAACTTATCCTCCATTTTTTCCTTTTCCTTATGTTTTAGGAGAACATGGAGAGCAATTGCCGTATACAGATAGTATCCGGCAAGAACCAACTCCAGCTCACTTCAGAGAGCTACGATTACCAACTTACACTGGGGAGTAAGACCCAGTTGCACACTTACAAGCGTTTGAGTTAGTTGTCTCCCTTAAGACTCTTACCGATGCTACCATGTGCAAGCTCTTCGTAACATCCTTTGATGGACAATCAAGAGAGTGTTCTATGGACTTCGCCCTCAGTCCGTCTCTTCCTTTGCGAAACTACGAAGAGAACCTCTACTCAGGTTTTCTACCTCTACCAAGAGGAAGAGCGGATCAGAAGCCTTGTTTGAGATCAGGCACTGAGAAAATTAGACTTGGGTTGATTTTCTCTATCGTTTTCAAAGATAGATTCTTGACATTGAAAACGTTGATCCAGAGATGTACCGAGTCGCTCTGATAAGTGGTTTAAGAGAAGGGCCACTTATGTTCGAAGCTAATGTCCGAGTGTTGAGGACATATCAGGAGATGATCATTCTTGCCAACTTATACATACGAGGTGAAAAGAGTAATCCCAACTACATCTCCAGGCTTGTAACAGATAAATATCCTTTTTCTTCATACGGGCAACCTCCAAAGTCTCCTCATAAGGATTTTCAACTGCGAACAAGGATGGAAAGGATTTTTCGATGTCATCAATGCCTCTTCCCAAACCAAGATCACTTCCGAAGTCAAAGATCACAATCATCAATTCCTCCCGCTTATCTGGCACTAACTCCGCTAGAAACTTCAGCTTATCAGCAGCAGGATGGCAACTTGCCAGAACTTGAACTAGACCAAGTTATGCAGGATGTAGTTCAAGTGATGAAAGGCAAGACCGGTTATAAGAGATCATACTAACCTCCAGATCAAAGATTCAAGGACTTGGATCCCTATTGCGAATTCCATAAAGAGAAAGGGCATCCAACTGAAAAATACCGAGCACTTCGTCAACTAGTGGAGAAGATACTGAGGTAGGGCAAATTGCGTAACTTATTCTAAAAGAATGACCACTCTTATCCGTCTACTTCAAAAGGCAAAGAAGTAGCAGACATTCCTTTTGGCTCAAATGGAGGGAGCCAAATCAACAATAATCTAAATTTCATTTGCGGCGATACAATTGATGTGAATGATGTTGACGCCCTTGGAAATCTATTCTGAGGGGAAGATGGACCTAACAAAGTTCCAAAAGCTCTTCGCGATCATGCCCGATCGATTTTTTTCTCCATACTGAACATTTTCTCTTACATATGTCCTGAACATTTTCTAAGTACTCTTTCATTCATTTCAATAAATTTTTTACGTCAGAGATCCCATACTGACACATTTCCCTTTTTGGAGTGCTTCCTCCTTTATTTTCTCTTTACCAAAGGGATCGCTGAACTGATGAGATATCGCCAAGTCTTGTTTTACCCCCCATAGATTGGTCCCTGGCATAATACCACCATGACCACATATAGCGGGGAGTGTTCGTATATGGGCAGTGGGGACCGTCCAATATGTGCGGGCGGACTTCAGGGTTTCGGATCCTAGCCGGTATCTAGCACAAAGCGTGCATCAAGGGAGGTCCCATGTGTTAGATCAATTGTGCTCTATTAGGTATACATTATAGCTAAGATGATTGTTTCTTGGCAAGCAATATCATTCAAGTGTAGCCTTGTCTCTGTTATCATCTCATGCGGTAATGGCTGAACACTCTGAGGTACTCTCAAGCCGTGCCTTCCGGGGACCTCAACATCGATAATCTTTTAGGGCGAGCAATGCTATAGACCACTTGGCACACCTAGCCTAACTGATCAGTGTAGCTTGTATCCCTAAGGCTTGAGAGCAGTGTGTCCATCATTCCGTCTTAGGATCTTGTTTTTTTTCCTTCCAAGGGAGCGCGGTTAGTCCGCTTTTTGCAAAACTGCTTTCCTTCAGGTTAACAGGTTAAATTAAATCTCTCTTAAGGATTTATGGCATTATACTTCTTGCTTATGCTCGTTCTATATACTCGGCCTTCATAAAGCTCTATCTGCTGGCAGTACAGCCGCTATGCTTATTAAATATTGTTGGCATTGATTATTCAATCAAAGAATCTGGTTCTCTTAATCGACAAGCCATGTTATTGAAATATGATCAAAGTGTTTTTCATCTAGCTGATCTGGATTTCATATTATGGATATCATATCAGACTATACAAGAAGATTATGTTTATAACTTGATCTCTACTCGATTCGACCCATTCTTTTAGTTAGTGATAACTGAGTTTGTTGGGTATTCTTCCTGCTACCCGATTACATCTTCCTTACCACCTCAACATTTAGCAGGTACCCATGCTTTGCATTTCCTCCATATCTTCTCCTTACACTTCTTTTTGCAGAGGTTAGCAGATATTTGCAAGTTCCCCTCAGGTACTTGCAAATCATTTTTTCCTTCATATTTGCTCCTTGCTCTTCTTTTTACAGAGATTAGCATATGCTTGCATGTAATATCCCTCAAATAATTAGACCCCTAAGAGTGGTTTTGTCATGACTAGGTCATGAAAAAACCCTAGGAAGCCCAAGAAGACCAAATGAACTTAGGCGTGAAGGTGAAAACTACCTTGGGCTGCAAATAGTAATTTTCAATTACCCACCATAGGGTTTGACTTTAGGGCTTTAACTTGACTCTATGACCACACCATGGCACCCCTAACCCTAGGTGAGGCCAATGGGTCACCAAGGACCCATTGGGGGTCAACCAAAAGGGTCAAGTTGACCAAAGTCAACCCATACCATGATTAGGTCAAACTAAGCTCACACATGGTCAATTGACCTCCCCATAGCCAAAGGGACCCACCTAGACCTTCCTAAGCCCTAAGGGAGGCCAATAGGTCACCAAGGATCCATTGGGGTCAAACAAAGAGGTCAAGTTGACTAAATTCAACTCTAGCCCCAAAATGGTCAAAGTGCCCTAACTAAGGGTCATGTGGCCTCCAAGAAACTCAACTAACCCTACCCAATCCTTACTAGGCCTTAGGGGAGGCTAATGGGTCACCAATGACCCATTGGGGTCAACCCAAAAGGCCAATTTGACCAAGGTCAACTCAACGCTAGAAATAGGTCAAACTAGCCTAAATGGCTAGCTCAAGCCCAATCCACTTTGCTAAGCCCAACTAGGGTGGCCCACTAGCCTCATGAGGATTATAATCACCCAAAAAATACACTAACTTTCTGGAATTGCTGATTAGGAGAGAGAAAGCTCCATTTTCCCTTTAATGGAGAAGAGAGAAAATGAGGAGTAAAGGCCATTCATGGCTTGGAAGTCTAAGGGCTCCTCTCTTCTTGCTGGATTCATCTCCCCTGATGGATTAGAAGGAGATCAAAGGCCTTTACCTAGCACCAAGTGAGGGAATTCAGTGGGTTTTAAGTTGGCCGAAAATGGGCTTTCAAGGCCATTAATGGCATTGGATGCTTGGCCCTTCTCCTCCCCTAATTGGATCTCTTAAAAGAATCCCTAGACCCCCAGCAGTCGTTTCCACTATTCCACTGAAGAAATTTAGGCCTTTGGTTGTATTATTGTAGAGCACCCAATGACACCACCACCGGTAATGGCATCCCATCGATTGGTAAGGCTTTACGCCTCCAAAAAGGACCTATACCTCTCCTCTTTCTCAGTGGAGTGATCTCTATCCATTGGCCGCAAGGTTTGGGGTCAATTGGCCCTGGATCGGGTAGGCCAAGAGCTTAATTTTCAAGCTTTTATTTCCTATCAAAACTCACTGTTTCGGCCACCTCCGGCCGGCCAACCACCGCAAATCGCCAGCCACCACCTCAACGAAGGAGGTGGTGGCGGTGGCTGACCGGGAAGAGGCGCGGGTGATAACTTCACACATGAAGTTATTTACGCTGAATATTCCTACTTCTTGCTTAGTGAAAATGAGAATAAATGAGCTTAAATGATAATAAAATATTATTAATTATTGATTTAATGTTTATTGTATTAAGTTGGTCATATTCCACTGTTTCTATGCAAGATTCGTTAAAGAAATCAACTTGGAGGAGTAATGCTGAATTCTTATTTTCGGCCTATGTTAGTTGTTTAACAAACCAATTCTTAAACTACAACATTCGTCCGTCCGGAATTCAAAATTTTAAATTTCAGATTGCCGCCATTTTCAATTATGGAAGGATGCTTCTCTTCAGGAGGGATGAAAATTTTAATTGTAAAAACTGACGAAATGAAGATAATTGGAGATTAATTTCAGATCTAAGGGAAAGAGCATCATCTAGGGTTGGTTTTTGGGAAGAAAACCTTCATTGATGAGCGCCGGCTAGAAGAAGAAGAAGGAGATCTTCATGCGGATCGAAGAAGCGGCTTTAGGAAGAGATTCAAGCAGCGACGAAGCGTGAACTACCATGTTTTGTAATATCTATTTCAACATTTTGTGCGATTCCTCCAACGCCATGAACTAACTTTCCTAAATCTTGTAGCATGAGAGTACTTGGTTTGGTCTGATGTTTATTTTCTAATTTTTCTTATTGAGAATGTATGGTGAATGTTCTTTATCAATTTTATGATCTTTATTCTGAAATTTTTGGCAAAGATTTCATCTTTATGCTAGGCTTCATAAATCGAGAGAGGAGTTACGGTAGTATATTAAAACTTTGATATAGCATTTGAAGAGAGAAAGAGATTTCCTCTTGGTGTTAGCAACTTAGGCTTTTGCTTTTTAAGCGGTTCTTATTTCACCCGAGGGGAAATATAGGACTAAGGATTGCCGATATCGAGAGATACGGTTCTCTATTTTAAAGTCATTGCAAGGTACTTTCACCATGCATTTTCACAGCGACGCATTCACGTATTCATCACACTAACCTTAGAAATCATGATGCAAGATTATATCTCCAATTTGATAAGAAAAGTCTTTTTAAAAAGATTCGTAGTAATTTCATTTAGAAGGTTGCATTTTTAACTTCAGTAATTTATGAATATCACCAATTTCATCATGCTTGGATTTATGGAAAAGGCCTAACTGGTAGTTGCAAGCACTGAATTCAACACCTCTCCGTGGGAACGATTCTTACTCACTTTTTATTACTTGGCACGGCACGTGCACTTGCGTTTAAATACGTAGACCATTTCGGGCATACCAAGTTTTTGGCACCGTTGCCGGGGAGGTGCGAAAAGTTTAGTGTTTTTTTCCTTGCAATATTAGTGAATCCCTTGTAATTAGAGATCAAGTTTTGTTTTTCTTTATTTTTATTATTCTTGCTATTGAGTTTTGTGATTGTTTTTGCTTGTTTATTTATTATCAATTGTCAATTGTTGGTGTGCTTATTTTATGTCTAGAAATCGATCTCCTGAATTACTACCTTTAAACCTTGAGATTGAACGGACGTATAGACATAATAGGAGAACGTTACGATTAGAAAACAATAACGTGATAATAATGAATCATAATAATCGAAATGCTCCCAATGAAGTTGACCAGGAAGTCTTAGGTCAAGAGGGTCAGGTAGAACAGAATGGACAACCTACTGAAATTAGGAGAACGTGTCACGAGTACAATATGCCTTATATCAGGACTGCAATATAGCATAATCAATCCTGCCATTGAAGCCAATAACTTCAAAATTGACTCCATGTCTATGAACCTAGTGCAACTAAAACAAAAAAGTGGACTGATCATGAGGACCCAAAATCCCATTTAGGAACATTCTTGGATGTGTGTGACACATTCAAGATTAATGGTGCGTCGGATGAAGCGATTAAACTCCGCCTATTTCCATTCTCTGTCGGGTAGAGAGAAGGAGTGGCTTGATTCCAAAAACGCGCTTGGATGTAAGTGGTTGACCTATTCTTAGTCAAGTACTTTCCACCCGCAAAAACCGCAAAACTAATGCGAGACATTAGTACATTTATGCAAAGGAATGGGTAAATGTTGTATGACACATGTGAGCAGTTCAATGAGCTCTTATGAAAGTGTCCTCACCATGGTTTACAGATGCACCAAAATGTGTGGACGTTTAATAATGGCCTCCAAACAACTACGATGATCAAAGTAGATGGAGCTGCGAGAGGATCTCTCATGAACAAGTACCCCGAGGATGCATACGCTATCCTTGAAGATTTATCTTCAAATAATTATCAGTCATTCGATCGACAGGCTCCTTCTTCTTCGGTAGGTGGACTTTACCAAGTAGATCAGTTGACCTTGTTCGCCGCACAAATGTCGACACAGTTCAACTCTATGAATAAGAGATTAGATGCCTTGACCCTAAATCAAGCCCAAACACACCCATAGGTCAATAGCATGGTTTCCACTTCAATTCCAATGAACCCATCTCTTACGGTAGAATAACTTGTTGGTCATAACGAGGAGGTTAATTAAATAGGGGGCAACCAAGGTATAATAATCGTCATTCCGATCATAATAATAATAATACATTTTCTAACTATTATAATCCTGAAGTGCGTAATCACCCAAACTTCTTGTGGAAGAACAACACCGGTTTGGCACACCCACCCGGATTTAATTCAAATCCACACCCACATCCACCTCATAATAACAACTATAATCAACAAGGAGATTTTAAAAAACTATTCTAAAGAGGTGATTGTGGAATCAATCCAAAGGTGTGACGCTCGTATTACTAGTTTACAGGGTTCCTTACGGGTAATTAAAATGCAATTAGGAAAAATTGCGAGTGCATTGAACCTTAGGCCCTAAGGAACACTCCCAATGGATAACATTCAAAATCCGAAGGGAGATAATCCGCATTGTAAGGCAGTCACTTTAAGGAGCGGAAAGGAGTTGATTGGAGCATCGGAGAAAGAAAAATATGGGATGAATAATAAAGAAAATGGGTTGGAGGTGGCTAGTACAGAGGTCCCTAGTGAGGAGTTGAGACAATAAGAGAATGTTAGCGAAGGAGAGGAGGTATTAGGAGAGAAGGAACATGAGCCAACCGTTCAAAATTCAAAAGAGAAGAGTGGTGCGATAGTCTGTCCACCACCACCATTCCCTAAACGGCTAAAGAAAAGTAAATTAGACCACAAATTCCAAAAGTTTATGGAGATATTTAAGAAATTGCAATTCAATATCCCTTTTGCGGAAGCATTGGAACAGATGTCAAGCTACGTGAAATTTGTTGGGGCTGCGGTCCGGAATCGCCCCCGCGCTTCGGTGCTATGCGGTAATGGCTTAACTGGCTGCCTCGTGGATCCGCCCGAGGACCTTTGATATAAAGATTAGTGGCGCCGTCCTCCATCAGTCCGGGCTTTTGGTGCGAGTGGTTGCGCTAAGTCCTCTTAATTGGTATTAGAGGGAGGTTGCGGGTTCGAAACCCCGGGGTCGTTTCCGGGGGGGATTGTTGGGGCTGCGGTCCGGAATCGCCCCCGCGCTGCGGTGCTATGCGGTAATGGCTTAACTGGCTGCTACGTGGATCCGCCCGAGGACCTTTGATATAAAGATTAGTGGCGCCGTCCTCCATTAGTTTGGGCTTTTGGTGCGAGTGGTTGCGCTAAGTCCTCTCAAAATTCATGAAAGATATCCTATCAAAGAAGAGAATATTAAGAACGAATGAGACGGTGGCACTCACTCAAGAGTGCCGCGCTATCCTCCAAAAAAGACTCCCACTCAAGTTGAAAGATCTGGGGAGCTTCACTATTTCATGTTCCATAGGATACAAATTCAAGGGCAAGGTATTATGTGACCTCGGGGCGAGCATAAACTTAATGCCGTTATCGATATATAGAAAGCTGGGTTTGGGAGAAATCTCCAAGACTTCCATAACCTTGTAGTTTGCCGATAGGACCCTAGCGTTTCCGAAGGGGATAGTTGAGGATGTGTTAGTAAAGGTTGATAATATTATTTTCCCGGCAGATTTTGTGATATTAGATATGTAGGAGGACAAAGAGGTACCTATTTTTGTAAGAAGACCGTTCCTAGCCACGGGTAGGATGTTAATTGATGTGTAGAAGGGAGAGCTGACAATGAGAGTAAATGATGAGCAAGTAATATTTAATTTACTCACGACGATGAAATTCCCCTATAGAGAGGAAGATAACATGGAGGTGGTCAATCACGTGTCCATTTGTTACTATGAGTTGACTCATCTATTATCCAATGAACAAGAAGTTCTATTGACTCACCTATTGACTTGGGAGGATTCATCTAAGGAGGAAGAAGAAATGCAAGAGTGCTTACAAGCATTTGAGAGGCAGATTGCTTGGGTTCAAAATCATGAACAATTAGAAATACCTGAGAAATCCATCTCAGTAAAACCTTCCATCGTAGAGCCACCATTGCTAGAGTTGAAAAAACTTCTTGAGCATCTTTCTTATGCGTTCCTAGGCGAGAACGATACCTTATCGGTAATTGTTAACTCCAAATTAGAATCGGAACAACTAATAAAGCATATTGAACTTTTAAAATGATACAAGTCATCAGTAGGTTGGACCATTGCAGATATCCGGGGAATAGCCCATCATTGTACATGCATAAGGTCCTCTTAAAGGAGTCATGCAAGGGATCTATTGAACCCCAACACCATCTAAGCCCACCGATGAAGGAAGTAGTAAGGAAAGAAATTATAAAATGGCTAGATGCAGGGGTCATCTATCCTATCTCGGATAGCTCATTGGTGTCGCCAGTGCATTGTGTCCCAAAGAAAGGAGGGCTGACGGTAGTGAGGAATGAGAAGGGTGAGTTAATATCCACTAGAACAGTTACTGGGTGGCAGATTTGCATAGACTACATGAAGTTATATAAAGCCACTAGAAAGGATCACTTCCCCCTTCCTTTCATCGATCAAATCTTGGATAGACTGGCGAGGAATGATTTCTTCTTCCTTCTTGGATGGTTATTCAGGTTACAATTAGATCATGGTAGACATAGAGAATCAATAGAAAACTATATTCACTTGCCCCTTTGGGATGTTAGCATTTAGAATGTTGCCCTTTGGTCTATGCAATACACCTGCCACTTTCCAGCGCTATGTAATCGCGCTCATCGTAGACCATCTAAAAGAGGGCGAAGGTCCTGAGGGTTATGGCATCGAGGTCTACATGGATGATTTCTCTATCTTTGGAAAGTCATTTGAGGCTTTCTTGATCTTCCTAGAGAGGGTGTTACCACGGTGTGTGGAGACTAATTTAGTGTTGAACTGGGAGAAATGTCATTTCATGGTCCGTAAAGGGATGGTGTTAGGCCACCATATCTCTAGAAGTGGGTTAGTAGTGGATAAGGCAAAGTTAGATGTGATAGAGCAGTTACCTCCACCCAAAAATATAAAGATGCTGAGGAACTTCTTAGGACATGCCGGTTTCTACCGATGATTTATCAAACACTTCGCAAAGATAGCAAAGTCGTTGAGTGGTTTATTAGAAAAGGATGTGAAGTTTTATTTCAGTGATGAGTGTTTAGAAGCGTTCAATAAACTTAAAAACCATTTGACCACGACACCTATCATTGTGACACCTGATTGGAAAGAGCCGTTTGTTTTGATGTGTGACGCGAGTGATTATGCAGTGCAAGTTGTCTTGGGTCAAATGCGGAAGAAAAGATTCCATACAATAGCCTATGCTAGCAAAACCCTCATTGATGCCCAAGTCAACTACACTACCACGGAGAAAGAATTATTGGTGGTAGTCTTCGCGTTCGAGAAGTTTAGGTCATATCTCCTATGCACGAAGGTTATAATATATATCGACCATGCTGCAATTCCTTATCTTATGGAGAAACGAGATGCTAAACCTTAATTGATCCTGTGGGTACTTCTACTACAAGAGTTTGATGTGGAGATCAGATATAGGAAAGGAACAGAAAATCCGGTTGCAGACCATCTGTCTACGATTGAGAACACTACCCAATCAGTACCTAATGTAATCGATGAGAAATTCCCTAATGAGTTGTTATTGGTCATAGCTGAAAACTCAGCACTCTGGTATGCGGACTTTGTAAATTATTTGGCAAGAAATATTATGCCACCTGAACTACCCTACAAACAAAAGAAACGATTTTTACATCAGGTAAGGTGTTACATGTGGGATGATCCCTTGTTTTTCAAAGTTTGAGCTGATGGTATTGTACGAAGATGCATACCCGAGGAGGAGATGAGAGCGATATTAGAGAAATGTCATAGCTCCCCCTATGAAGGTAATTTCAAGGGAACGAGGACAGCATTGAAGGTGTTAGAGGCTGGATTTTATTGGCCTAATTAATTTAGGGATGCTAATGTATTTGTGACGCAATGCGATAGATTCCAATGAAGTGAGAATATACATAGGAATTAAGGAATGCCCATTAATATAATGTTGGAAGTCGAATTATTTGATGTATGCGGTAAAGACTTCATGGGACCGTTCGTGAATTCGAATGGTAATCTATTCATATTATTGGTTGTGGACTACGTATCTAAGTTTGTGGAAGCAATAGCGATACCCCAGAATGACGCTAAGGTAGTCCTTAACTTTTTAAGACACCATATCTTCAGTCGATTCGGAATCTCGAGGGCAATTCATAGTGACTGAGGATGTCATTTCTGCAATAATAAATTCACCGCATTACTGAACAAATTTGGGATAACTCATAAATTCACACTAGCTTATCATCCCCAGACAAATAAGTTAGCGGAAGTATGTAACAGGGAGATTAAGAAAATTCTAGAAAAGTCAGTGAGCATCAACCGTAGAGACTGGTCACAAAAACTTGTTGATGCATTGTGGGCATATCGAACTGCTTACAAAACCCCCACGAGACTAACACTGTACCGAATGGTCTATGGAAAGTCTTGTCATCTATAACGATCAAGGCCCGCCAACCCTGCGGGACCCTGCTGGCACCGCCGGCTTACCATAGTGAAAGACTTAATTACAACCATACCACTTGAAAGACTTAATTCAAGAGCCTAAATACCTAGAGGGGGGTGAATAGGTTCTAATTTTTCCATTAATATTTTGGGAAATTAAACAGATCTTGCTTGGAACAAACAAAATAAAACACAGCACAGAGAACACCAGATATATAGTGGTTCCCCAAGATATGGGTACGTCCACTTTCCCGCTTCGCCTATCCAGTAGAGTACTGGATTTAGCCTAACTTCTTTCCTCTTTCTCAGATCTAAAGATCCTACAACTCAGAAACAAATTGGTTCCTACACCTCAGACTTTTGCAAGTCCTACCTCAGATTCTTCCCAGAATCCTACTTCAGGCCTCAGCCCTACCTCAGCCCTTATCTCTAGGCTTATAACTCAGACTTTTGCAAGTCCTACCACTCAGGCTCACAGCCCTACCTCAGCCTTTATAATTATAGGCTTACAGCTCAGATCTACAACAGATCCTACAAGATATTGTGTAATAAAAGAGATACAAAAGATATCACCAGATAGATCCCTCTATTGATGTTCTTCTTGATCAGTTCTTGATCTTTATTCCCAACAAGACTTAGCTATTTCAAAGCTTCTTGATAGAACAAAATAAGGTTGGACTATTCTTGATGTAGAAGTTGATCAACTATCAGCTCCTTCCTTAAATTCAAAATGAGATCTAAATCTTCTCTGCAGACTGTTTTGGATCTGCCTTCTTAAAGGGTTTCCCCTTTTCTTGTTGTGAATTTTCTCTTTCTCAGTTGATGGCTTTTCTGGCCATCACTCAGTTGTTGTTATTGGCTGTTAAGGATCAGCCCTTTATATAGAGATTCCTCTTGGTTACCGGCTGATCCGGTTTGTAACAACCTTCTGTTAGTTCTGAGAATGGTGTCAGACCTATTGGTAATGATAGCTGTCGACCCACCAGTCATGACAGTTGATTCCTTAGAGATTCTACAACTCAGCATGATCCACTCAACAATCTGCTTCACATGTGTCGACATAAGTAGACAAAGTGTCGACACAAGTCATGATGATGTCGACACAATACTCCAAGTGTCGACACAGTCATTCTTCTACTTCTCAACACATCTTCTATTTGCATGTGTCGACACAAGTCCAGTGTGTCGACACAACTGCTCTTGGTCTCAACATAACTGCTGGGTGTTGACACATCCTCTGCTTTAGGTGTCGACACAGCCTCTGCTTTAGGTGTCGACACAATCCTTGCCTCAGGTGTCGACATAAGTCCTGCTTTAAGTGTCGACATAATTCCTGCTTTTGGTGTCGACATAAGTCATGCTTTAAGTGTCGACACAATTCCCGCCTTTTGTGTCGACATAGCTTCTGGGTGTCGACACAGTTCCTGGGTATCGACACAATTTCTGGGTGTCGACACAAATCTGGCTTTTGGTGTCGTTACAACTTCTGGTTCTGGTGTCGACATAATGCTTTGCTGCTGGTGTCGACATAAGTCCCGTGTGTTGACATAATTCTTCACAAGTGTCGACACTTGTACTTAGAATATTTTTCTACCATACCTTAACCCTGCACAAGGAAACGTAAACATACATCAAATACATATTGATGTATATCATTGACTAGGTTAAATCTTCTCCAAATCTGGTACATACTTCTAGTGTACCCAACAATCTCCCCCTATTTGGAGAAGTCATAACCCTTAATCAAAGATATACACCAGTCAAGATATAACAAATAAGACATAGATGTACATTCATTCTAGTGCAAGTAAACATTCAAACAATGTAAACAATCTAAAATAAACAGTAAAACTGATTTTAATAAGCAGAAAATATTTCTTTTACATGTTTTCTCTTAGAGCAAAAATCAAAAAGATACATTGTTTCTTATCATAAGCCTATCTATCCTAAGATTTGCTAGGCTCCCTTATTACAATGCCTTGACCAGACTTTATCTTTTCCTTGATAGCTGGTTTTGTATCTTTAGCAGGCTTCTTTCCTTTAAGATCCTTTTTCTTTAGTTCTTCAGCTTTAATTCTTTACCTTTCAAAGTAGTGAAAGGGCTTAAGAAAATACTTGATGGGCTCTATAGCATTTGCAGGTAGCTTCCCAGCTTTTGCACTCCTTCTATGCTGAAGAATGTCTTCCTGTTTAGCTTGGTATTTATTCCACTCCTACTCTGAGTACCACTTACCCATATCATAGGTCTTGTCCTTAACAGCCTTCCATGCAGTCAGAATGTTGCTCCTTGATGTAGGGCTCCATTGTTCAAAGTCTTGCTTTAACTCAGCCTATTCTCTGAATCTCTTCTTAGATAGCAATTCTTCCCTTTGAGCTTCTTTGGAAGCCTCTAACATTTCAACTTTCTCAAAGACCAAATTCTGTGCCTCTTGTGGAGGGCTGTACATTTTCTGCACTTGGTCATGAACCATCGCAAAATTAGCAGGAGAATATATAACCTGAGCAACTTCTGGCTTATCTCCCTCTATATATGCAGGTTGTATTCCAGATTCAGCCATATTATCATCATCATATAAATAAGGGAAGCCAAGAGTAGCTCTGATGGTATTGGAAACCTATTTGGCATGCTCAGAACTAGCTTGGACTAACACTCTCTCTCCCTTTAGGACTTCTCTTTCAATATGATCTCGGAGATCATTCTTGTGAAATCTGACTTGATCTTCCAGATGATCAATCCCTTCTCTGTAGTAGACCCCAAATTTATGAATTTGAGTTGTAATAACTGTTTGGGCAGCCGCTATTGCCATTTTGATTGCAGCTAGATCAGTCTCAATTAGTTTTGTAACTTCTATTTTGACAGCAATAGATAGTGCTGCAATCTTTATGAGAATTTCCATATGAGAATTCGTAAGATTCTCATATGTGTTAAATTGATTTTATAAGATATATGCTTGTTTCTCTGCCATATCAGCTATTTGAGTTTTCAGTTTGTGTTGTTGAGTTGCTAGATACACAACTGCATGGCCTCCTTTCTCAAAGAAGTCTGTCATTTCTTTCTTGTGCAGACTCACTTCAAATCTGATTGACTTGATGTCCTGAGCTAGCTGGTTTTGCAGCTCTTTATGAGTTTCATCCACATATTTTTCAAGACCTATCCTTTGTGAATCTAGTTTTAGTTGTAATTGGACCATTAAGGAATTCAAGTCCATACTTGGAGGTGGAGGTGGTGTGGTTGTTCGTAAGGCCCTCTTATATCCAGAGCTTATCTTCTTCTTTACAGCAAGTTTCCTTTTCTTAGCCAAGTTTACTTCTTCATAATCAGAAGATGAACTTTCTATGTCAACAGTCTCTTCGTTTACAGTATTCTTCAGCAATCCCTCCCCCTCAATCTTTGAAAGTTCTTTGTCCTATGGTTTTTTCTCCCCCTCAGTCCTTACTGCTGATGAGTTAGGGAACAACTCCTCCAAGGTTACCTCCTGCAATATTTGAACAGGAGGAATAAGATTAGTTGGTAAAATACATGGTTTTCCCTGGACGTCCATGTCCTTGTCCAGTGACCTTTCTAGGAAGGAGATACTTACTTGGCCAATCTAAGCAGTATCCTTCATATGCACCTCAGGTGTTTCTTCCTCTACATGCAGTAGTGCTTCCATATTTATATCAAAGACTATATCCATCACAGTATCAGCTGCTAATTCATTGTCTAGTGTAGCAACATCATTTACTCCCCCTTGATCAGGCAGATCAGTAAGTATAATGTCTTGTACAGCTTGTGCAGGGTCTTCTCCTTCTGGAGTAGAGATTCTTTGTTGCTCTGGGAGCATACTACTGTCCACTTGTCTTTGTGCATCTTGTTGTTGTTGTCTGTCTTCATCAGAACTGAAGACCACTTCTTTTTCCGAATCACTAGATGATTCTTCCTATGGAACAACTTTCTTCTTCTTCTGTACTGTTTAGGTCTGTTTTTGAGGAGTAGTAACCTCCTTAGTCAACACTCTATCCCATCTTGACAGAATCCTGGTGTCCATTCTTCTCATATGATTGATTTTTCTACCAGGAAGTTTGCTCATTAATTATGTTATTACAGATGATAGGCATAGACTCAGAATTCTCCCCAGGTTCGGTTTCATGATACCTTCACGTAATTTGTCAAATACTATGGTTATCCAATCAGTCTTGAGCTTGAAAATGATCCTGGACATCAGGTGGAATTTGGTGGCTGAGATTCTTTCATGTCCACCTGTTTTACATAGTATGTCCTTCCCTACAATCTCAGAAAGGAACTTCCCTTGTGAATTCATCCCTTTTCGGTTGATAGATGATCCTATCATAGTTTTTGGGTTTAACCCACACCATTGTAAGGCCTCATTGATCATAGATGGTTGTACGTCATCTTCTTCCTTAACCTTTGGGAGTTGGAGTGCGTTTCGAATTATTTTCAAGGTAATCTTCACTCGGGTATCTTGAAAAGTAGCTTTTATCTTCTTCCCGTCTGCGTCTGTAGTTGCAGAAGAATAAAATTCCAGAACTTATTTCTTCCATATCTTGGTTGGTTCAGAGACCAAGAATTCCAAACCGATGTCTAAGATTAGGGAAATTACTCCCTGAATCTCCGGTGATGCTATCGTGAACCCACCACAGACTAGCTCATATCCTTCGTTCACCTTTTCTTCTAGAAGAGGCGCCATTACCGGAAGAGGGAGATGGAGGTGAAAAGGAAAGATGATTCTCGTCGACAGAGGGTGGAGAGCTAGGAAATCAAAAAGCGTAGTCGACCAGGTTTTTGCTTCACTTATTTATATTCTAAGTGTAAAGGGGAGTTCAAAAGACGTGCCTTAGCACTAGGACTAGTCGACAAAATCTTATATATGTCGACAGAATAGGTCTAGGTCTCGACAATACTGAGGTTAAGTCGACACATTTATATGTCGACATACTTATGTCAGTGTCGACATAGATGTCGACATGTCTCGACACAGAGTGTCAACTTTGATTTTTGTGTGTCGATACAAAAATCAGCTAACTAAAAGTCTCGACATAGTTGTGTGGACACCAATTATTGTGTGTCGACACAAAAGTCCTCTAGTTATATGGTCTCGACATAGTTGTGTCGACACTTATTCTTCACTCGACGCGGATATTATTTCTGTGTCGACACATCCGTTTTCTTTGTCGACACAACATACATAGAGTGTCGACACAAGGTCTGCTTGTGTCGACACAAACTTGGTACTTAGCAAAATTTCCTATGAAAACTTGAGCTTAAATGTTCTACTAAAGGTAGCTTGTGCTAACCTAATCAAGATTCAACATACCCAATTCAATTTTAAAATAATTGAATTTTGTTTCATCTAGAGGTTTTGTAAAAATGTCAGCAATTTGATTATTTGAATTCACAAACTCTAGACTAATATTTTCTTTTTCTACATGTTCTCTGATGAAATGGAATTTAATTTCTATATGCTTTGTTCTACTGTGTGATATAGGATTCTTAGCAATAGAAATAAAACTAGTACAATCACAAAACAGTGGAATTCTACTAACCTTGATGTCATAATCTTCTAGTTGGTGCTTTATCCATAATAGTTGTGCAAAACAGCTGCCTACAACTACATATTCTAACTCAACTATTGACATAACTACACTGGTGTGCTTCTTGCTGCACCAAGACACCAGTCTTCCTCCTAGGAATTGACAGGTTCATGTAGTACTTTTCCTGTCTTTTTTGCATCCTGCAAAATCTGTATCTGAGAAACCAGTTAGTGTGAAATCTCTATTCTTAGGGTACCAAAGACCCAGATTAGGTGTGCCCTTGAGTTATCTCAAAATCCTTTAAACTGTAGTATAATGAGATTCCTTAGGGCATGCTTGGTACCTGGCACACACATATGTTATATACATGATGTCAGGTCTACTAGCAGTCAAGTAAAGTAGGGATCCAATTATCCCTCAATACAAAGACTCATCAACAGGTTTTTTGGCCTCATCTTTGCCTATAAGCATACTTGTTCCCATTGGAGTTTTCATGGGGGAAGCTGAGTCAAATCCATACTTTTTAATGAACTCCTTAGGGAACTTAGACTGAGATATGAATAGTCCATTATCAGTCTGTCTTACTTGAAGTCCCAAAAAGAACTTCAGTTCACCCATACTGCTCATTTCAAACTTCCCTTGCATAAGTTTGGCAAACTTCCTGCAAAGGTTGTTCTCAGTAGATCCAAAGATAATGTCATCAACATATATCTGCACAAAGATTATCTTTCCTTTGGATTCCCTAAAGAATAGAGTTTGATCTATCTTTCCCCTTGAGAATTTATTCTCAATAAGGGAAGCAGACAAGGTTTCATACAAAGCCCTGGGGGCTTGTTTCAAAACATATAGGGCTTTCCTAAGCCTATATACATAATTAGGATAGCGAGGATCTACAAAACCTGAGGGTTGTTCAACATAGACTTCCTCTTTCAAGTCACCATTTAGAAATGCTGACTTCACATCCATCTGAAATACATTGAACCCTTGATAGGCTGCAATGGCCAGGAACATCCTTATAGCCTCCAGTCTTGCTACTGGGGCAAAGGTTTGATCAAAGTCTATTCCTTCCTCTTGTCTGTAGCTTTTTGCTACCAGCCTAGCCTTGTTCTTGATGATTGTTCCATTTTCATCAAGTTTGTTTTTGTAGATCCACTTGGTTCCTATGATATTGTGATCCTTTGGTTTAGGAACCAGTTTCCAGTCTTTGCATCTCTTGAATTTATTCAGCTCTTCTTGCATTGCATCAACCCAATTAGAATCTAGCATTGCTTCTTCAAACTTTTTGGGTTATATTTGAGACAAAAAGCTAGAACACAAAACTGTTTTCATGCTCTTGCTCCTTATTAGAACACCTTGACTTGCATCTCCAATTATCTGGTGAGCTGGATGATTCTTTAGGTGTCTTCTTGCTGGAAGAAACCTGTCTACCTCATGGCCTTCTTCATTATCCTCCACCTGATGCTCCTCATTCTCTTCGGCTTCCAGTGTGTTTTGTTCTCCCCCTGGACAGCATGCATCATCCATCCTAGCAGTAGCTTTATCATTGATGGTCATCTTGTCCAGCTTATCTATTAGACATGTTGACCTAACAGAAACACTAGACAATTCATTGTTAATCAATCTAGACTCATCAAAAACAACATAAACTGACTCTTCTACAACTTAGGTAGTCAAGTTGTAGATCCTGTATGCCCTACTATTCTTGCCGTACCCAACAAATATCCCTTCTAGGGATTTGGTAGCAAACTTTGTTTGGTAGTGCTTACCATTCACAAGGACATAACACTTGCTACCAAAGATTCTTAAATAAGACATCTTTGGTTTTTATCCTTTCAAAATCTGATAGGGATTCAACTTAAGTTTCTTATTAATGGATGCTCTATTAAGAACTTGACCAGCAGTATTTACTGCCTTAGCCCAGAAATATTCAGGGAGAGTAGTGTCACTGAGTAGAGTTCTACCATCCTCAATGAGAGTTGTATTCTTTTTTTTAGCAATTCCATTTTACTGAGGTGTTCTAGGTGAGGAGAACTCCTGATGAATCCCAAGTTCTTCAAAGAATTTTGTCATACATTCAGACTGAAATTCAGTTTCCTGGTCACTTCTGATTTTGACCAAAGAATTGTTAAATTCATTCTGAACTTGTCTAACAAAAGTCTGGAAAATACTAGGGGTTTCAGATTTCTGCCATAAGAAGAACACCCATGTGTATCTAGAATAGTCATCCACAATAACTAATGTGTATGCTTTAATACCAAGGTTTTGAACTGGCATAGGACCAAACAAATCCAAATGTAAGAGATATAAACATCTCAATGAATCTTTGGTATCTAGTACTGGAAAAGAGGACTTGGTATATTTTCCTTTTTGGTAAGCTTAACACACTCCCTCTTTCATGCACTTGACACGAGGACCATTCCTCACCAACCCCATGCTAAACAGCAGTCCTATGGACTTATAGTTCAGATGAGCTAGCCTCTTGTGCCATTTGACACATAGTGAGGCTGTCTCATCTGCAACTAAGCTAATAGGTGAGTAACAAAACTCACAATCTAGGTTAAGACAATAAACATTTCCTTTCCTAGTGCTAGTCAAAATGATCTCTTGATCACTTGACCTTTTAATTTGGCACTCCCCTTTGTGAAAGGAGATGTCATAACTTAGATCACTAAGCTGACTTATGCTTATCAGGTTGTGTTTTAGACCCTTCACATAAGCCACTTTAGTGATAGTAATTGAGTAACTAGACATGTTACCAAATCCTTTAATGACTCCTTTTTTTAATCCACCAAAGATGACTTTGGGACCATTCTCTATGGGTACAAAGTCCCTCAGCATTCTTCTTGTTCTAGTCATATGTCTGGAACAACCACTATCCAAGTACCATATAGGGGTATGGTCACTTGGATTCACCTATAACAAATAAAGGATTACTTATCCTAAGAACCCAAGTTATTTTTCGGTCCTAGGTTCTTGTTTGTCTTGGAAACAACAGGTTTACCTACAGATTTTCTGATAGGTAAACTACTCTTGGTTTTAACACTTATGTTAAACCAACAGTCCAAGGCAAAGTGGCCCACCTTTTTACAACACCAACACTCAAATCTGTTATACCTTTTCTTAGGTACAGACATCACAGTCATATTGCCAATAGTCTTTTTGAGTGTGGGTGCTGGAGCAGCAAACTCAATGAATTCCTTTTGAATCTGATGGGCTTGCCAATAGAGTGGCCTCTCAGCATTTGCACACTTGCCAAGGTGAACTCCATACTCATAGTGACCATGAGTAGTTTCATGATCGTACCTTTTTATAGGATTCATCACCTTCCTGAAGAAGATAGGGGATTTTGCAGCTAGAGGCGTAACTGGGGCCTTACCTTTTCTTTGTGAATTGGTGGCCCTAGTTCTTCCCTTAAAACCTAGACAAGTCTTCCCTTTTTGTTAGATGAAATTGTCAATTAATGGTAAGACAGATATTCGTTTAGAGAATTTAGCCACTAGCTCTTTTTCATGTTGAAGTTTTGCCTCTAGTTTCTTGATATGATTCTCCTTGAAAGAGATTGTGCCCATCTGAATAACAGTAATTTTTTTCAATTTAGCAACCTCATTCAATTTTAGATCCAACAGCTTTGCTAAATCTGCTGCAGCCATCTTAAGAGACTCAATCTCCTTGGTCTTCTCTTTGACAAGAAGTTTGCTTCTCTTTAGAGCTTGCAACAATCAACCATACTCATCAATGAGTTGGTGTACATCCCCTTCAGACTCCTAACCATCCATATATCTTGATGCTGATGCTTCTGATTTTTATCCAGTAAAATAATCAGATGTTGTAGGAGAGTTATATACCTTACTAGGACCATCTTGATCCAGGCACTGATAATTTTTTGTTAGGGTCATCATCCCTCTGCAGCAGTATTCTTCCACTACATTTATGGAGTCCAGCATTTCTAGAAATTATATCTCCTTAGAATCCTCTTCAGTTGAGAATAACCCAACATATGCTTCAACCTCTTCTTATTCTCCTGATTCAGATAATGCAGAATCTGTCCAGCTTTTCTGCTTTTGGGCAACAAAAGATTTTTCTTTCTTACCCTTCATTTGTTACTTCTTCTTGTCTTTTGATTCAACCCTCTTGTCTGGACAGTCTGTTATGACATGTCATTGTCTGTTGCAACAATTGCACACAATCTTAGAATTAGATTGTTTACTACGTTTAGAAACATACCTGTCTTCCTTAGGAGTTTTCTTTTTCTTGTAGTACTCATTCTTTGAAAAAGATAAAGAAGGTCTGGTTCTCCACTTCTTCTTCTTCATGAATCTTTGGAACTGCCTTGTGAAGGTTGCAAAGTCCTCATCTGAGGTGTGGCTGCCTGATGAAGTGTTGTCAGGAATCCCTTCTTCTACCTCAGCACTCCTTTTGGGAGGAGAAGGAGATTTTCTCCTGCCCTTTCTTGTGCCTTCAGCTTTGAAGGCAACTGACTTTTTTTTGTATTCAGATCTGCTGCTCTTCTCTTTCTCCTTCCAGTCTATAAGCTGCAATTCATATGAAAGAAGCTTCCCAAATAATGTGGGAGGAGCTGTCTTCCAGCTTGGCCACTTCTCTAATGGCACAAATCTTTGTGTCCCAATCCTTTGTCAGAGATCTCAAAAAATTTTCATTTAGTTCATAAGTGTTGAAGACTCTTCCATAAGTCATCAGCTCATTTATAATCCTGAAGAATTTCTTGTAGCATTCAGCTATGATGTCATTCTTGGCTTGCCTAAAGTTTTCATACTCCTGATTCAGCATAGATTTTCTGTCTTCTCTAACTTCTTATGTTCCCTCCATGTAGACAATAAGTGTGTCCCACATTTCTTTGGAGGTTTTGCAATGCACCAGATTCTAAAAGGTGGCATCATCTATGGCACTTATAATGATATTATGTGCCCTTTTGTATTGAGTTGCCAGGATGATTTCATCCTTTGTCATTTCTGAATAACTCTTAGGAGTCTTTATATTTACATCCAGTGCTGATACCTTCATTGGAATGATGGAGCCTTCCTGTACTGTGATGCAAATTCTCGGATCAGAAGCTTCCATAAACAATCTGACCCTCTCCTTCCATATGGCAAAACATTCCTTCTTGCAGATAGGTAGTTTCATTGATCCAAACACTTTTTGTTTCTCACTTGAACCAATTCTTGAATTCTGAAAATTGCCTAGGAGAATTACTCAGACTGTTAAGTCAATCCTTGAGTAACCTCCCTCTGATACCACTTGAAAGACTTAATTCAAGAGCCTAAACACCTAGAGGGGGGTGAATAGGTTCTAATTTTTCCTTTAATATTTTGGGCAATTAAAAAGATTTTGCTTGACACAAACAAAATAAAACACAACATAGAACATTCATAGCACAGAGAACACCAGAAATAGAGTGGTTCCCCAAGATCTGGGTACGTCCACTTTCTCCCTTCGCCTTTCCAGTAGAGTACTGGATTCAGCATAACTTCTTTCCTTTTTCTCAGATCCAAGGATCCTACAACTCAGAACCAAAATGGTTTCTACACCTCAGACTTTTGCAAGTCCTACCTTAGATTCTTCCCAGAATCCTACCTCAGGCCTCTACCCTACCTCAGCCCTTATCTCTAGGCTTACAACTCAAACTTTTGCAAGTCCTACCACTCAGGCTCACAGCCCTACCTCCGCCTTTATAATTATAGGCTTACAGTAGTGATCAATAACAGATCCTACAAGAAATTGTGTAATAAAAGAGATACAAAAGATATCACCAGATAGATCCCTCTATTGATGTTCTTCTTATCAGTTCTTAATCTTCTGTCCCAACCAGACTTAGCTGTTTCAAAGCTTCTTGATAAAACAAAATAAGGTTGGACTGTTCTTGATGTAGAAGTTTATCCACTGTCAGCTCCTTCCTTGAATTCAAAATGAGATCTGAATCTTCTCTGCAGACTGTTCTGGATCTGCCTTCTTAAAGGGTTTCCCCTTTTCTTGTTGGGAATTTTCTCTTTCTTAGTTGATTGCTTTTCTGGCCCTCACTCAGTTGTTGTTATTAGTTGTTAAGGATCAGCCCTTTATATAGAGATTCCTCATGGTTACTGGCTGATCCGGTTTGTAACAACCTTGTATTAGTTCTTACAAAGGTGTCAGACCTATTTGTAATGACAGCTGTCAACCCACAAGTCATGACAGTTGATTCCTTTGAGATTCTACAACTCAGCATGATCCACTCAGCAATCTGCTTCACATGTGTCGACATAAGTAGACAAAGTGTTGACACAAGTCTTGATGATGTCGACACAATACAACAAGTGTCGACACAGTCATTCTTCTACTTCTAGACACATCTTCTATTTGCATATGTCGACACAAGTCTAGTGTGTCGAAACAACTACTCTTGGTCTCAACATAACTGATGGGTGTCGACACAGCATTTACTTTAGGTGTCGACATAATCCTTGCCTCAGGTGTCGACATAAGTCCTGCTTTAAGTGTCGACACAATTCCTTCTTTTGGTGTCGACATAAGACCTGCTTTAAGTGTCGACATAATTCCTACCATTGGTGTCGACATAGCTTCTGGGTGTCGACACAGTTCCTGGGTGTCGACACAATTTCTGGGTGTCGACACAAATCTGGCTTCTGGTGTCGACACAACTTCTGGTTTTGGTGTCGACACAAATCTTAGGTGTCGACACAATGCATTGTTGCTGGTGTCGACACAAGTCCTGTGTGTGGACACAATTCTTCACAAGTGTCGACACTTGTACTTAGAATATTTTTCTTCCATTCCTTAACCCTACACAAGGAAACTTAAACAAACATAAAATACATATTGATGTATATCATTGACTAGGATGAATCTTCTCCAAATCTTATACATACTTCTAGTGTATCCAACAAAGAGTCCAGACCCGGGCCCACTACTAGTAGCCATCCTATCACATCAAGCCTGCAAACCATGCACCCCAACCCCTCTCTGCGTCGGTGTTTCAACAGCGGTGGGTTGTTGCCACTAGGGATCGAACACAGGACCTTGACAACAACTCTTTGCCATAGTTGCAATCACAAGCTGATCTCAGCTGGTGATAGCAACTGTGGCAAAGAGTTGTTATCAAGGTCTTGTGTTCGATCCCTAGTGGCAACAACCCACCGCTGTTGAAAAACAGGCGCGGAGAGGGGTTGGGGTGCATGGTTTACAGGCTTGATGTGATAGGATGACTACTAGTAGTGGGCCAGGGTCTGGACTCTAGTAGTTCGGCGACGCCAGCAGGGTCCCGCAGGGTTGGCGGTCCTGGACCGTTATAAAAAAATGCACTTTTTATAAAGGAACCTATTTGAAAGCTTATCCAAATACTATGTAACATGATTTAAAGTTTATTATGACTGTAAACATAGCTCTTACTATCCTCTCATTGAAATTCAAGATCATTTGATCCTTCAATTATTTCTTAAGGTGTAAAGGCCTAATTTAACACACAGTGGATTAAGTGATGTGCCTAAGCACAAATACTACCAAACTCCTTCCTAGGGCATATTTTAACCCTAGAACAACATGGACTAAACCCTAAGTCCATAAAATAACATATCATCCTATGTCCTTCAAAAACCCCCACAGTTACACCCTTACTGTTTGAACGAGGGTCCTAGGGCAACCCCCCCCCCCCCAATACATCTCAAATTCCATGAGGGGGTGTTTTCACTAACCATGGGGCTCCGGCCAAAATCCCAACCCATTTTGGTGAGAATTTACCCCACCATGCCCCAAAAATCCCTTGCCCTAATTTTTACCTTAAAGGACAAAACTTAGGTCACACCAAAACCTATTAAACTCAAATGCTATTGGGCTGATATTTTTTATCAAGGTTAAATAATAACCCTAAAAAACAGCCACAAAAATTTTGGAGACTTTTGAGGTCATTTGACCCTTTAATTAAATCATACATGGATTATTAAATTTTTACAAAAACTATAGCAAAATCATATCCAAAAAATCATATTTTTGGATATGTTGTAGGTATAGCTAAGAATGGCCCCCTCCCCAATTTCAAGTCATTTTGATGGCTGGATTGATGGGGGCACTCAATTCATTCTATGTTCAACCCTATGTATAGATCTCACCAAAATGAGTGTTGTTGTCTAACCAAGACTCCAAATTAGTTCAAATCAATTTTAAAATAAAGTAGACTCATAGATATAAAATTTTTATGTTAACACCTTTTCCTGACCAAGCTTCTAAGTATTTTTCATTAATTTTCTAATGTGACTGTAATCATAGTACAGAAAATTCATTTAAAAGAAAAGGTTAAAATGACGAGCACAGATCTTGATGCAAGATCCGAAGGATGCTGGATCGTCTACTTCCTTGAGCCTAAGGTCACTATTTGCCCGACCTGGAACCATTTCCATACCAATTTCCCGGCCAACCATCCCCCTCCTCGGCCGGCCACGACCGCCACCGAAGGGGCTGTTTTCAACTAACCTGAACACCATTTTCACGAAAAATTCATGGAAAAGCTTCACCTGATTGGACTAAAATGAGCCCGATTCTTAACCTAAAAGACTCCTAAGATCTACCCATAAGTAAAGAGGAAGGGTAGGACCTTGCTTGTGGCCTAGAGACGTGTCGATCGTCGGGAAGCCATTGGTGGTGGTGGCGGCACTCGGTTTCTGTAATGGCTCAGCTTGCTTCCTCAGCTCCCGGCTCCTTCTGGTTTGTGTGTGGAATAGCTCTTCTAAGTGTAGTAAGTCTTTTAAAAAGATAAAAATGGGGGAGGGGAGGGGTTAGCTGGCGGTGGCCATTAATGCTCCTTGAAGAGCTTTGCAGTAACAGCAAATCTCCTCCCCTGGTTGCGGTTATGGCCGGGAAAGACCTTGTCCTTCTCCTAATTGATCGAGGGAGGTGTTTTCAGCATTAAGAGTGGGCCATTGGCCTTCCAGGCAATGCATGGAATTTACACACCCTCTTTCTCTCTCTCCATTAACGTAGAATTCGAGTTTAAAGCTTCTGCCACATGGCATTCTATCATTTGACCGTTTATTATTTTTTAAAATTGGTCTTAATAAAGGAAACGACTAATTAACACATCCTGGCGTAATTCTAGAAGAGATCTGGTTCAACTAAACCAGTAAACATGCCGAAATTCACCAGGAATTTTCAAAGTACAATGGAGTTGAGTGAGATGAGCTCAGCTCACTCAACGCCATTAAGTATATGGCATTGAGTGAGCTCAGCTCACTAAACGCCATAATCCCAGCAATTATTCCAAGTAGGATGGCATTGAGTGCACTCATCGCACTCAACGCCATTCAGCCCGAGCAAGATGGCGTTGAGTGCAGTCAACGCCATTCAGCCTATGGCGTTGAGTGCACTCGACGCACTCAAAGCCATTAAGCCCCGGTAAGATGGAGTTGAGTGCAGTCAGATCACTCAACGCTATTAAGCTTATGTCGTTGAGTGCACACGACGCACTCAATGCCATTCAACCCAAGCAAGATGGCGTTGAGTGCCGTCAAAGCACTCAACGCCATTCAGCCTATGGCATTTAGTGCACTAGACGCACTGAACGCCATCCAGCCCAAGTAAGATGGCGTTGAGTGCACTCAATGCACTAAATGCCATTCACCATATGGCATTGAGTGCACTCCAAACACTCAATGCCCGAGCCCAAAAGCCTGCCTAAGTAGATACCTGATCTACTCGTCGAGTCTTATCGACTCACTCGACGCCTCCTGGATTTGAGTCATCTTGGTCTCTTTTTGGTTGACCCCAATGGGTCCATAGCGACATATTGGCCTCCCTTAGGGATTAGAGGTGCCATGATGAAAGTGAGGATAGATACAACTCTAGGGGGGTGAATAGAGTATTCAAAAATATGACAATCTACTCAACTCCCTTAGAGTTAATTTGTGGAATAAGTATATAGATATATGAAACCCTAGAGCCTAACACAAAGTGAGGTGCACAAGAGAAAGCTAACTGTAATTACAGTTTAAGCTTTATTCCTAACACAACAACTAGCAATCCTAGTTAATTCTACTCACAGCCACAGTGCAGTAATTAAAGTTAGCAACACAGACAACACAAGAAGATTTATAGTGGTTCCCACTCAATAGGTACATCCACTCTTCTACCACCCGGGTAGGAATCCACTACAGGTTTTTGTTCAGATGCCCTGCCACCAACTGATCTGATTCAGGTAGATCAAGTAAACCCTTTGAGCTTTTGATTTGGAGCTAAAAATCCAACACAGGTTTTTGCTCAGGTGCCCTGCCACCAAGGTTCACTTTTGAAGGGAGTAATAACCCTTTGTACAGGAGGTTGAGAGAGTTAGAATGTCTTCTCTAATCTTAAACAAAATTATAGAATCTAGTGGATTGCACTGAGCTATAGAAAGCTCTAAAGGAATCAAAGCTCCCCCTGGCTTAGAGAATATCCAGGAAGAAGCCTTGCTTCAGGGTGCAAGTTCTCTTCAAAACTCTTGACAGAGAAGATCTATTGTCTTGAAGTTCTTGAAGGAGAAGCTTGAAGAAGACTCTTGATATGGAATGGTTGTTCTTCTTCAACAGCATTTCTTTCTTCTTCTTCTTCTACATGAATCTCTGAGTATGAATGTTCCTGTAAGCAGGATGAACTCAGGATTGAAGATGAGAGTTATTCTACACTTCTTCTTGTTGTTGAATCTGTTAATTTGTATATCTTTATTAACTGTATATGTTATAACTGTATGTGTATCTCTTTCAATAGCTCTTTATATATCAGCCATTGTAATGGCTTCTAACTTTCTCTTGATTTGAATCTTGTCTTCTTCTGAGATCTGTAATCTGGGCTGCAAATAACACATAGTACAAATAGCCTGCAGAAGGACATTCTATAAAGAAATAAAGCTTTCTTAGAAGCTGCTTATCCATTTTGCAAGTCCAAAATATATTAGAGAAAGTCACATAAAAAACAAACTCTTTACGGCCAAAGAAAGACATCTGTGTCTAACGGCTATAAAGGATAGCATGGCAGATAAAGCACACATATTTGTCAACTAATAGGACAAAAGACTTTGTCAGATAGAACTTGACTTATGCATAAAGAATGAGGCAAAGATTGCCTTGATATTTAAACATAAAATCAATGAAATAATCTTTAATAAAATAAGCCAGATATATAAGAAATAATTCATAGAAGAGAAAGAGTACAATATCTCTAAATGTAGACAAAAAGATTGTCGAACGAATCACGATGATCGTCGAACTATCAGAGCAGATAGTCGAACTATCAGAACAGATAGTCGAACTACAAGAAATCTGTCGAGACAGAAAAATTCGAGCATGACTTGACGATCGACGATACTGAGACCACAGATCGTCGAGCTTAACGGAAATGAACTAACTCAGAGATAGTCGATCTTCTGACTAATGATAGTCGATCAACTGATAGACGATAGTCGAACAACGTATAGATGATAGTCGAGCGGCGTTCGACCATAGTCGAACTAAAAACACTAACCAGATTTTAAATCTGGATAAACAACAACTCTACACAACTGATGGAATCTAACCAAAATCTAACCTTTGACCATAGATAAATCTTGGGTCAAGAAACTAATTGAGAAGACTTAACTCAAATCCAAACTAGGGTACCAACAATCTCCCCCTATTTTGGTCAAGTCTCTCAAAATAAAAAGAATGTTATAAATAGATATAAAAATAACAATAACCTGTTAGGATCAAAGTGTATAATATCATATCAATAAGCAACATTTCATATCAAACATAAAATCAAACAATCAAGCAAAACAGACTATCAATACAAATAAATTTAAACAATATCAGAGTCTGGTTTAGAAGTGAAAGAAATAGGAAGGAAGGAAATTTTCCTTTTAGGATCAAGAGCATCCTTCTTTGAAATCTTCAAGTCCTGTTCTCCAATAATCTTAGATTCACTTGCTCTGGGCAAAATAGCCTCATGATGCTTTTCCATATATATTGAGGCATCAAAAACTTCTGGTCTGACTTGATATCTGTCTAGTTCCTTTTCTATGAACTTTGACATAGTTGTTAAGCCTGTTATGTCTTTGCCTTCAGCTTTAGCTTTTCTAATTTGGCTGATCCAACTAACTCAAGAAATCTGGCCATCCTTAACTCAGGATTAAGCTCTTGGCTTTCATAAGCATTTTCATCAGCTGGATCTAGAGGCTTTATAGTCTTGAACTTTGTAGAAAGGTCTAACAGACCTGCAGCTAGTTCTATGTCTTCTTGAATAGCAAGAGATGATGGTGGAGAAACCTCTGCAAATTTCTTGCTTGACTTGTCAGAGTAAATTACTCTTTTTACTTTTGAATCTAATTTCTTAATCTGAGCTGGCTTTTTGAAGGGAAGAATTTTGCTCTCCTTAGAAGGTGGAACTTTTCTTTTAGGTGAAGGAGGAGGAGAAAATGTTGGTTTTTGGTAAGTCATCTCCTTCACCTGCTCTTTAGGTCCAGCTACTTGTCTTTGTTGGCCTAAATGAGATCTTTCCTGGTAACCTGGGTTTCCTCTTCTCTGATATGCCTGAGAAGGTTTAAATCTGGCTTGAGGAGCTGAGGGATTAGAAAATACATTCCCTAAAGCTCCTACACTAGAAGGAGGAGGAGGAGGACCTCTAGGAGTCCACTTGGGAGCTTGAGAATCATATCTTTTGCTCTTCTTCCTCTTCTTCTGCTGATTTCTAGAAAATCCCATCCAATGTTGAAAATCCTTACACTTAGGGTCAATCCCTTTCAATATGTAATAGGGGATGTCATTCTCTGGATTTGGAGGAGGAGGAGCTTGAGCTTTCCTTTTCCTGTGAACAATTTTCCTTTTCTTGGTTCCTTCAGAATCCTCTGAATCTTCCTCATCATTAGAGTGAGATGACTGAGGTTGGTCATATGGATGAATGATATCTTGAACGGCTTTTTCTTTAGCTTTTAAAGCGGCCATTTCTTTTTCTTCTTCTATGGCATCCTGAGCCAATGGGAAATCCAGATATAATCCTGGAGCATCATCCCATATAGTTGATTTATCTTCTAAAACATCTGCAACAGTCTTGAGGACCAGTTCTTCTGCAGTAGGTTCTGGAGCATCTTTAGCTTGATCTGTAGCCAAAGGGACACAAAATTTTTCTTAATGGTATCAAAACATCCCTTTAAGGTATTCACAAGTTAACATGTCAGTCAACAGGTCAGTGAAATGAGTAATTGTATTACCTACAGAATTTCCTAACTCCCATAAGTCATCTAGGTAGGAGGTAATGACTCCTTCTAGATACATGACAAAAATAGGAGTAGATGATTCTTCAAGACAAACTCTGAAAGCAAATTCAGTCTCAGTTATAACTTGAGCTTCTGGAGCAACAACTGTTTCTTGAATTTCAGCTGTATTTGGAACTGCAACTGTAACTAATATTGTAATCTCTCAATCGGCAGCTGTATGAATTTAATCTGATGGTGTATCTTCTGGAGCTGCAGCTGAAAGAATTATCTGTGGAAGTCCTGAGACATTTTCCTAGAACATCTCCCCCTGCCTGACTTTAGTGGGTATTGAACTCAGGCCCCTAAGAGAAGAGGGCTCAGCAGAATTTGAGAGGGCTGTAATGGAGGATGTAAGAGATGAAATGGAGGCAAAAAGAGGGGCAATTGCTTCTTCAATCATTGATTTGATTGAAGGAGTAATTAACTCAATGATGCTTGCAATGAGAGCTGGTGTGATTTCAAAAGATGTAGATGGGGGAATCACAACAGATGGATGAACATCAGGGATGATGTTCTCCTGATGAGATGCAGATGCATGAACTGGTGATGGAGATGCAGATGTATGAGGATAAATATGATCTTGATGTGAAATTTGTGACTGAGGTGGAGTTGGAAGTGTCTCAGTAGCCAACGGATCAATGCTAAGATTTGAAATCCCAGCAAGGTGTGAAGGAGTTGGAGATGCTGGTGGTGATGCATGGAGAATAGCAGTGGATGTAGATGGTACTGCAATAGAAGTGGATAGCAATGTAGATGCAGATATAGATGGAATGGGGGAAATTGAAGAGCATCCTTTAATTAGGTGGGGGGTGACTGGTACTGTCCTTGTGTTCTCAAATGGAACAGGAGCAACCCCAGCAGTGAAGGCTTCTAGATATTCCTTCTCAACTTGATGAACAGAGTGGGATCCATCTTATTGCTTACATTGATTGATGTTGAGACTGTTCCCAACAGCTGAGGATACTTCTCTCTTAGAAATATCCCAATCACCCTACAAAGGGTTACCTCTTTCTTTGAATTCTTTTTCCTGATTAAATAAAAAACAATTCAAGCCCAATTTATTGCTTTCCTGTTACCAATATCACACATTAAGGCAAACTGCTGCCTGGTAATGTTATCATGTGCAGAGTGCTTTCCCAACAGCACTTTCCCTACTAGTTCTGCTAAGAACTTGATCTTCATCGAGAAGCTTACCTTCAGCAACTTGGAAGGAATGCCTTCAGCATCTCCTAGCTCTAATAGCATCCGGCTATACTCCTGAGTATCTTGATCATACTCTTCTTTAACATTGATCAAACCAAAAATCTCAGTTAAGACGGCAGGAGTCAAAATTACGTCCACGCCGTCGATAGTCCATGTCATCGATTCGTCGCTGGAAGACGATGTATAGACCCATTCTTTGATTTCTGGAATATTTATCTTAATCCTTGTAGACATAAGCTTCTCCAATCCTTGATCTTTGCATAACTATAGCATTTCGAGAATATCGGCATCGCAGGCATTGAAAGAATCAAAATCGACGCTAAAGCCGACATCAAACTTCATCATGGTCAGCAAAGCTGGAGCAATCGCCATGTATTTGGTTAGGGAAGACGAGAGAGACGAAAGCAGAAAGCGGGGCGGGGGGGGGGGGGCAGAGCTCAAGTCAAACCTTTCAAGCAGGAATGAGGAATATGAAATGACAAGCTCTGTCGACTACAAAAAACAGGATCTATTAACCTAGGTCGACCATCGGTTTATATTTAAACAGCAATCATCGACCTATTTCAACAGATACTAGAAACGATGTTCGATCGATTGTTCGATGATCGTTTCCTGAAGCAAAGTAGTCGAGCTATTGATCGACTATTTGTGTCTTCACAAACAATCGATCCATCATTAACCATAGGTCGACGATAGGCTCAACCTGTTCGACTATGGTCGAACGACATTCGACGATATTCGAGATGATTTCAACATAGGCAGAAATTACACTTGGTCTATTCCATTTATCATACCTAGTTGATTCAAAAAGAACAGATGCTTCTGTTCATTTAAGAGCTTGGTGAAAATATCACCTCTCTGAAGGTCAGTAGATATGAACTCAAGACTTATTTTGTTCTTTTCCACACAATCTCTTAGAAAATGGTGTTTGATCTCAATGTGCTTGGTCCTAGAGTGATGCACAGGATTTTGTGCTATGGAAATAGCACTGGTACTGTCACACATGATTTTTGTGTTCTTGTGTGTGTACCCATAATCCAAAAGCTGGTTTTGAATCCACGAGATCTATGAACAACAACTAGAAGCTGCTATATATTCAGCCTCTGTAGTTGAAGTTGAGACAGAAGCCTATTTCTTGCAGAACCAAGAGACTAATCTCTCTCCCAGGAACTGACATTTCCCTGAGGTACTTTTCCTGTCAACTCTATAACTAGCATAGTCAGAATCAGAGTATCTAATTAACTCAAATTCTGATTTAACTGGGTACCACAGTCCTAAATTTGGACATCCCTTCAGGTATCTCAAAATTCTCTTGAGAAGAATCAAATGAGATTCCTTGGGGTTGACCTGGAATCTAGCACATAGGCATGTGGCAAACATTATGTCAAGTCTACTTGCAATTAAATACAATAGGGAACCAACAATGGCCCTATAGATATTCTGATCAACTGGCTTGCCCTTATCATCAGAATCTATAACTACATTTATAGCCATGGGTGTATGCATTGCTGAAGCATCAGCCATCAAAAATTTATTTACCAATTCCTTGGCATATTTGGATTCCATCAGCATCTTGCTTTACTTGGAGACCAAGAAAATAAGACAGCTTACCCATACTACTCATCTCAAAATTAGAGTGCATCAGGTCTGAGAACCTTTTGCATAGTTTGGGATAAGTGGAACCAAAGATAATGTAATCCACATAGACTTGAACTAACAGGATTGTGTCCTTATGATGCTTAACAAAAAGGGTTCTATCAACTACTCCCCTAACAAAGTTGTGCTCTAACAAGAAACTAGTTAGAGTCTCATACCAGGCTCTAGGTGCTTGCTTAAGTCCATAAAGAGCTTTTTGCAACTTATAAACAAATGAAGGTTGAGTTGAAGAAACAAACCTAGGAGGTTGTTCAACAAACACCTCTTCTTTTAACTCATCATTTAGTAATGCACTTTTAACATCCATTTGGAAAACCTTAAACTTCATATAGGCTGCATAGGCTAGAAAGATCCTTATTGCCTCTAGCCTTGCAATAGGGCCAAAGGTTTGGTCATAGTCTATACCTTCCTCCTGTCTGTAGCCCTGAGCTACAAGCCTAGCTTTGTTCCATATAATAATTCCTTGGGCATCCAACTTATTTCTGAACACCCACTTGGTGCCTATGATCAGTTGGCCTTTTGGTCTTGGAACCAAAGTCCATACTTTCATCTTTCAAATTGATTAAGCTCCTCTTGCATAGCAAGGATCCAATGGGGATCTAACTCAGCATCTTTTATGGTGAGGGGCTTAATTTATGAAAGGAAACAAGCATGCATCACATCCGGTCTTAATTTATGTCTTGATTGCACACCAGCTGATATTGCACCAATCACTTGAGATGTAGGATGATCTCTAAGTGTGACAAGATCAGTAGGTGGGATGTGATCTTCAACAACAGTTTGGATTAATGCCTCTTTTGGAATAGGATTAACCGTTGGTGGTATAGCAACTGCTTCCACAAAGTCTTCATCATTGTCTGAATCAGTGATATGAAGAGTTAATAGAGGGGGAATCTCTTGGGTGAGATCCTTGCATAACTTTGGTACCTGCAATGAGTTTAACGAAGGAGAAGTTTCCTTCTCCTTGTAAAACATTTTTGACTCATCAAAGGAAACATGCACAGACTCTTCTATTTTTAAAGTTGATTTGTTAAACACCCTATAAACTTTGCTTACTTGGGAATATCCAAGAAAGATTCCCATTGAAGCTTTTGCTTCAAACTTTCTATGGTATTCTTTGTTGTTATTATGAATGTACACTATACAACCAAAGACTCTAAAATAGTTAATTTTAGGTTTCTTTCCTTTAAGTAATTCAGAAAGAGTTTTACTCTTAAGCTTATGTATTAGACTTCTGTTCAAAACATAATTAGATGTGCTAACAGCTTCTGCCCAATAAGAGAGAGGCATGTTAGCATCTGCCAACAATGTTCCTACAGCTTCAATTAGTGTTCTATTTTTATTTCCACTACCCCATTTTGTTGAGGAGTTCTAGGAGCAGAGAAGCTATGTTTGATACCTTATTTCTCACAAAATTCTTGCATGAGAAGAGACTCAAACTCAGTACCATGATAACTTCTCATCAAGGCAACATGAGTAGAATACTCAGTCTGCACACATAGCAGAAAGTCTGTAAGAACTTTGAAGTTATCAGCCTTAGTTCTCAAAAAGAACACCCAAGTGAACCTAGAGATATCATTTACAATCACTAAAGTGTAAAATTTCCCTCCTAGACTCTGTACTTTTATTGGGCCAAAAAGGTCCTAGTGCATTAAATACAGGATTCTAGGTGAATCACTATTATTTAAGGATTTGAAAGAATTTTTGGTTTGCTTGCCTAATTTACAAGCCCTGCATAGACCTTCCTTCTTGTAGGGGCAAGAAGGTAAGACTCTAACAAGGTTGTATTTAGATAACCTAGATATATTCTTGAGGTTAACATGGCTAAGCCTTTTATGCCATAAGGTGTTGTTATTGGTTACTTCATTAAACAGGGAAATTTCAGATTGAGTTGAATTAAAATCTACTAAGTAAATGTTACCCTGTCTAATGCCTACTAACACTACATTACTATTTAATGTAATATTGCAAAGAGTGTCAGTGAATGATACCTGATAACCTACATCACATAACTGACTTACTTAGATTAAGTTGTGCTTCAGCCTAGTTACATATGCAACCCTTTTGAATGTCACTGCTCCAATGGTAAACATACCATATCCTTCTGTTCGACAACAGCTGGAATCCCCAAAGATCACCTTTGGTCCAAGCTTTGCCTTGAAGCTTGACAGATTGTTTTGGTTTCCTGTAATATCTTTGGAACAGCCACTATCCAAATACCATTTGTCTTTAGTAATTGGATAGCTCTTCACCTACAAAATAAACAGTTAGACATTGTGGACCCAGACAACCTTTGGTCAATTATTCTTCACATAATTAAAACTTGAAATGAAAGAATAAGCAGGCCGAGGTTTATATCCTAAGGGATAGGATCTCCTAGGTGGAATACTCCATGCAGTTGATGGGTCAATGAACCTAGTGTTTCTATATACCTTAGTGTTTCTAAGGTTCTGATTATTATTTTTAAAATCATGTTCAGATCGTCGATCAGCGTTCGATGATCGATGCCCAGATCGTCTAGTATCGGTCGACTATTGGGCCTGCGATCGTCGAGCATAGTTCAATGATTTTTGTATTTCTTTAAATTTCTGTTTTCTCTTCTCTCTCTTAGCCTTATTTAAAGCTTTGTTAACTCCAATTACTTGCTCAGTATTCTTTATTCCATCAGCTGAAATAAAGTTTACTGGAGTGGAAAGATGGTTTATCTGAACCATGGGGGGTTCACTTGGTGAAGCTCCTAAGCCTAGCTTATTGTTACCTGTCCTAGTGTTTGACATGCTAGTAATCTGCAGCAGCTTAAGACTTCTACTATTAATAGATTCTTGTAATCGTTTAGATTTGGCTAGTTCAGTTTTGAGAAATTTGATTTCTTCAGTAGATCTAGTGAGTTCAGCTTCTAGCCTAGCATTTTCACTAGATAGGGATTCTGATTCAGCTATCCTATTTCTAAACTCCTTAATTTCCTTCTCTGAGCTAATTCAGTCTGAACAGAGAGATTTAAATTCAAATCTAAATTCAACAGAAGTAAAATCATAAGAAGACAATACCTGATCTTCAGTAGACATTTCTTCTTCATCAGAACTCTCTGCAGCTCAATGATTGCTGCAGGCATCAATTTCCATTAGGCAAATTTCTTTTGCCTTCTTCTCTTACTAATCTTCACTGGAGTTTGAGGAGGAAGATTCCTTATCAGTATCACTCCAGGTTTCAGCCACAAATCCTTTCTCTTTCTTCTTGTTTTTGTAGGAGGAGGACTTGGAATGGTTCTTCTGATATTCTTTGTCTTTTCTCTTCTCCTTGTTCTTTTCCTCTGGACACTCAGGTAGAATGTGTCCAGGTTTCCTGCAGCCATAACATATATGTTCTTTAGCTGGTGTTCTGTCATACCTTGGCTTGTCTTCATATCTGGAAGACTTCTTTCTGAAGTCCTTTCTGCCCATATTGAGAAACCTTTTGGCAAAGAGTGCCATTAGCTCCTAATTTGATTGGCTTCCTTCAGATGCATCAGCAGCCTTTAGAGCAAGAGTTTGCTCTTTCCTGCTAGGAGTGGGAGTCTTGGCTTCAGCTTCAGCTTTAGCTTTCCTGGTCTTCAATACTTGCTCAAATGATTTGAGCTTGCCAAGGAGAGCTTCAGTTGAGATCTCAGTTGTACTTCTGGACTCTTTGATGGGCCAGATCCTGAGATCCCATGTGCTGGGGAAGCACATCAATATTTTGTCATTGACTTCTGTCAATGTGATTTCTTTATCAAGGGTTCTCAGCTCATTGATGATGGAGCTGAGCCTGGTGTACATTGCATCAACTGATTCTGCTTCAGTCTTCTTGAAATTATCATATTGGGATGTGAGGTTGGACGTTTTGTCCTTCCTCTCATCAGTTGAACCAACTATAATGTGGTTCAGTGAGTCCCACATGGCTTTTGCTGAAGTGCAATCAGCCACTTTCTGGAAAGATTCATAAGACATGGTCTGAGCCAAAATGTTTATAGCTTTTGCATCAACTATCTTTGCTTTCTTATGAGCATCAGTGTAGTCAGGAGGTGGAACTGCACTCAGATTTGTTGAAGTTATAACAGTAGTTGCAGCAGGTGGTGTTGGTGTCCTGTCAAAATAGAAGAACAGATATCTTCATTAATAGAATTCATATACAGTCTGATTCTTGCCTTCCAGATGCTGAACTTAGCTAAGTTGCATACTGGAGGTCTGGTGCTAGAGTAATCCTTGTACTGGGCCATGAAGTGAATATCTATAAACTTAGTATCTATCTAGATCCTATGACTCAGGTGTTAGCCTGTACAGTCAGACAACCTCCCTCTGATACCAATTGAAAGTGAGGATAGATACAACTCTAGAAGGGGGTTAATAAAGTATTCAGAAATATGACAATCTACTCAACTCCCTTAGAGTTAATTTTCGGAATAAGTATATAGATATATGAAACCCTAAAGCCTAACACAAAGTGAGGTGCACAAGAGAAAGCTAACTGTCATTACATTTTAAGCTTTAGTCCTTACATAGCAACTAGCAATCCTAGTTAATTCTACTCACAGCCATAGTGCAGTAATTAAAGTAAGCAACACAGATAACACAAGAAGATTTATAGTGGTTCCCTCTCAATAGGTACATCCACTCTTCTACCACCCTGGTAGGAATCCACTACAGGTTTTTGTTCAGGTGCCCTGCCACCAACTGATCTGATTCAGGTAGATCAAGTAAACCCATTGAGCTTTTGATCAGGAGCTCAAAATCCAAACAGGTTTTTGCTCAGTTGCCCTTCCACCAAGGTTCACTTTTGAAGTGAGTAATAACCCTTTGTACAGGAGATTGAGAGAGTTAGAATGACTTCTCTATTGTTAAACAAAATTAGAGAAGATAGTTGATTGCATTGAGCTATAGAAGCTCTGAAGGAATCAAAGCTCCCCCTAGCTTAGAGAATATCCAGGAAGAAGCCTTGCTTCAGGGTGCAGGTTCTCTTTAGAACTCTTGATAGATAAGATCTGTTGTCTTGAAGTTCTTGAAGGAGCAGCTTGAAGAAGACTCTTGATATGGAATGGTTGTTCTTCTTCAACAGCTTTTCTTTCTTCTTCTTCTTCTACTTGAAGCTCTAAGTATGAATGTTCCTGTAAGCAGGATGAACTCGGGATTGAAGAACAGAGTTCTTCTACACTTGTTCTTGTTGTTGAATCTGTGAATATGTATATCTCTATTAACTGTATATGTATTAACTGTAAGTGTATTTCTTTCAATAGCTCTTTATATATCAGCCTTTGTAATGGCTTCTAACTTTCTCTTGATTTGAATCTTGTCTTCTTCTGAGATCTGCAATCTGGGCTGCAAATAATACATAGTACAAATAGCTTGCAGAATGACATTCTATAAAGAAATAAAGATTTCTTAGAAGCTGCTTATACATTCTGTAAGTCCAAAAGATATTAGAGAAAGTCACATCAAAAACAAACTCTTTACGGCCAAAGAAAGACATCTGTGTCTAATGGCTATAAAGGACAGCATGACAGATAAAGCACACAGATTTGTCAACTAATAGGACAAAAGACTTTTTCAGATAGAACTTGACTTATGCATAAAGAATGAGGCAAAGATTGCCTTGATATATAAGCATAAAATCAATGAAATAATCTTTAATAAAATAAGCCAGATATATATGAAATAATTCACAGAAGAGAAAGAGTACAATATCTCTAAAAGCGGACAAAAAGATAGTCGAACGAATCATGACAATCATCGAACTATCAGAGCAGATAGTCAAACTATGAGAACAGATAGTCGACCTACAAGAAATCTGTCGGGACAGAAAAAGTCAAGCAGGACTCGACGATCGACGATACTAAGACCACAGATCGTCGAGCTTAACAGAAATGAACTAACTCAGAGATAGTCGATCTGCTGACTTACGATATTCGATCAACTGATTGACGATAGTCGATCAACTGATAGACGATAGTCGAGCGGCGTTCGACCATAGTCGAACTAAAAACACTTAACCAGATTTTAAATCTAGATAAACAACAACTCTACACAACTGATGGAATCTAACCTAAATCTAACCTTTGACAATAGATAAATCTTGGGTCAAGAAACTAATTGAGAAGACTTAACTCAAATCCAAACTAGGGTACCAACACATGATGGGATCATGGAACCAAGTTAAAACCCTAAGTCACGCCTAGGATTGTTCTTGGGGTTCTACTACTTGTAGACCGAGGTGATTTTCACCTTGAGCCTTGTTCACTTGATCTTCTTGGGCTTCCTAGGGTTTTGTCATGACCTATTCATGGAAAAACCACTCTTAGGGGTCTAGTTGGAAATGGGATGTTACAAATCCCAATAAAAAAAATAAAAATTTAGTCCTTGAAATTCAAGTTAGGCCTGCGGGGTTTCTACTCAGGGTAACTGCTTGTAACATCCCATAGGAAGTTGAATGTATACTTTACCTGAAGGGATCCGGGTACCTCTATTGCATTAGATCTAGTGGCTCCCATGTATGCTCCTCCTGCCCATGGTTCGTTTATAGGACCTTGACTAGTGGGACCTTCAGGCGCCGCAAGACCCGCACCGCTGTATCATCTATCCTAATCGGACCATAACAAACAATTTGACCAAAAGATGTTGAGCCATATATACCAAGTACCTGGTGTTCCGGCCATAGTAGAGCCATCCAAAGAGAGGAGATGTGGAAGACGTTGTGCAAACCCGCTAACTCCGACGGTAGCTCCAGCCTGTAAGCCAATGGGACGATCTGCTCCAGGATCCTGTAATGCCCCATATTCCTTGGACTGAGCTTCTTTCTCTTGCATAACCGTGAGACTCCATGAACCAGATGTATCTTCAAGAATACACAGTCTCCATTCTTAACTCTACTTGGCAATATTGCGCATCATAATATTTGGTCGGTCTGCCCTGGGTCTCCAGCATCCTATCTTGAATTAGTCACACCCAGGTGTTTGGGTTCTTCATAAATTCTGAGTCGAGTGCCTTTTGATCCTTATCTTAGATCCATGACAGGGGAATCCTGTACTTTTGTATGAGGGTGGAGAGCTGTGTTGAATGTCGACCGACTGTCTAGATAAGCCTGAATGGATCTTCTCTCCTTGGACGTACACTATCCATCCTGATTTGACATGATCATCTTGAGCACACCATGATAATGGACAACTACTCACAAATCCAATGAAACACCCATGGGAGTTTTCTTTCGGTTCAGGGTGACCCCAGCTATCTTGGTCAATCTATCCTCGATGTTCCCTTTATAAATGTGCCCAGAGTGGGGATGAGGAATCCTGTGTATGAAAATCCCTAATTATACCCTCGAACTTCCACTCTAATTCGGGCAGTGTATGATAATTGTGCCCCTTCCTTCACTCCGGGAGATACATATTCCGAGATACACCATACTTCCGGTGATACATCTTAGCGATTAAATTTTTACCTTCTCAGATATCCTGAATTTTTTTACCCATCATCTAATTTTTCGTGATCATAGTTAATCCACGTAATTATTACGTCTTATCACCAAGTAATTGTGTTGGTAATGCTACAGGTCATCATTCTAAACATTTTTTTACAAAATCTTATCTTCGCCTGAATAACGTCGAATTATATCGAATTCAATCTCACTATGCTCGTTATGCCTCATTCTCTAAATTAGGTCTAAGGAAACCCAAGTCAATACTAATTTACCCAACAATCAAAGTACAAGTCCCCAATAAACAAAAGGTAAGCCCCCAACAAAAAAAAGATAAGCCCCCCAATAAACAAAAGATAAGCCCCTACCTACCTTGGGCTAAGTATCTTTGATATTACCCTATTATATCTGTCTTAGATGGGTGCACAATCCCTAGGGCATCAATCTTCGACTTGGGGTTCCAACCTGAAACCTGTTGATATACTCAATACTTTAAAATCTATGAGTCACATTTACGATAACCTTATCGGGGTCAAAATATTCCGGTCCCAAATGGGTATCTTCTAAACTTGAGTTCCTATCCGACCCTCGGTGTTTGTCTCGGTGGTTGTCTCCTGGTAATCTTATCACTAGTACGAGGGTTGAGACTATGTGTCTTCTACCATTCTACTAATGTATTATTGGTCTCAATTGTCCTTAAAGCAGTCCTACTAATTTTAGTAATGGACCGTAGGGTCACCTGAGTTTATTTCTTTGGTTATCATTCTCGTGTAAAACTCCTCCTTTATTCTCTTTGGGTATCTTCTTACCTTAACCAAGTTTACACCGAAGGTCTATTTCTGACAAGGGCATACGATAAGTTTTCATGGTTTGTCCTGAGTTTTAGTGGGTTGAGTCTAACTCGTTGTCTAGAAAACTATAAGATGAGATCTTTGCAACCGAAGGTGCTCCCTACTGGGGAAGGTTTTGCCGGAGGCTACTAAGAAGAATTCTAATTAATGAAGACGTGGACTTTTACATGTGATTTCCCTTATGGGAACACCACTACTTCTGGTGCTTAGTTTGTCCCCAAACTTATCTTGTGCGGGGGTGACCCGGGGGTTCTGGACTGCTACTTTTCGATCGAGGTCTCGTCTGATACCACTTATAAAATCATAGATTCTAGTTCCCAGTTTAGTTGGTGATAGCAACTATGGAAAAGAGTTGTTATCAAGGTCCTGGGTTCGATCCCCAGTGGCAACAACCCATCACTGCTGAAAAACTGGCATGGAGAGGGGTTGGGGTGCATGGCCTGCAGGCTTGATGTGATAGGCTAACTACTTGTAGTGGGCCCGGGTCTGGACTCTTGTAGGCCGCCGGTGCCAGTTGGGACCCGCAGGGTTGGCGGGCCTGGACCGTTATAAAAAAGTGCACTTTTTATAAAGGAACCTATTCTAAAGCTTATCCAAATACTATGTAACATGATTCAAAGTTTATTATGACTGTAAACATAGCTCTTACTATCCTCTCATTGAAATTCAAGATCATTTGATCCTTCAATTATTTCTTAAGGTGTAAAGGCCTAATTTAACACACAGTGGATTAAGTGATGTATCTAAGCACAAATACTACCAAACTCCTTCCTAGGGCATATTTTAACCCTAGAACCACATGGACTAAACCCTAAGTCCATAAAAGAACATATCATCCTATGTCCTTCACAAACCCCCACAGTTCAACCCTTACTGTTTAAACAAGGGTCCTAGGGCAACCCCACCCCAATACATCTCAAATTCCATGAGGGGGTGTTTTCACTGACCATGGGGCTCCGGCCAAAATCCCAACCCATTTGGGTGAGAATTGACCCCACCATGCCCCAAAAATCCCTTGCCCTAATTTTTCCCTTAAAGGACCAAACTTAGGTCACACCAAAACCTGTTAAACTCAAAGGCTATTGGGCTGAAATTTTTATACGGGGTTAAATAATAACCCTAAAAATCAGCCACAAAAATTTTGGAGACTTTTGAGGTCATTTAACCCTCTAATTAAATCATATATTGATTATTAAATTTTTACAAAAACTATAGAAAAATTATATCCAAAAATTGTTATTTTTGGATATGTTGTAGGTATAGCTAAGAATGGCCCCCCTCCCCAATTTCAAGTCATTTGGATGGTTGGATTGATGGGGCACTCAATTCATTCTATGTTCAACCCTATGTATAGATCTCACCAAAATGAGTGTTGTGGTCTAACCAGGACTCCAAATTAGTTCAAATCAATTTTAAAATAAAGTAGACTCATAGATCTATAATTTTTATGTTAACACCTTTTCCAGACCTAGCTTCTAAGTATTTTTCATTAATTTTCTAATGTTACTGTAATCATAGTACAGAAAATTCATTTAAAAGAAAAGGTTAAATGACAAGCACAGATCTTGATGCAAGATCCGAAGGGTGCTGGATCGTCTTCTTCCTTGAGCATAAGGTCACGATTTGCCCGACCTGGAACAATTTCCAGACCAATTTCCCGGCCAACCATCCCCCTCCCCGGCTGGCCACCACCGCCACAACCTTCGTTGAGGTGGGGGCTATCGTGGAGTCTCGTCGACTCACTCGACGCTTCCTGGACTTGAGTCATCTTGGTCTCTTTTTGGTTGAACCCAATGGGTCCATAGTGACATATTGGCCTCCCTTAGGGATTATAGGTGCCATGATGGGATCATGGAACCAAGTTAAAACCCTAAGTAACGCCTAGGATTGTTCTTGGGGTTCTACTACTTGTAGACCAAGGTGATTTTAACCTTGAGCCTTGTTCACTTGGTCTTCTTGGGATTCCTAGGGTTTTGTCATGACCTATTCATGGAAAAACAACTCTTAGGGGTCTAGTTGGAAATGAGATGTTACAAATCCCAATAAAAAAATAAAACTTTAGTCCTTGAAATTCAAGTTAGGCCTGCGGGGTTTCTACCCTAGGACTGAGCTTCTTTCGCCTGCATACCCGTGAGACTCCATGCACTAGATGTATCTTCAAGAATACATAGTCTCCATTCTTAACTCTACTTGGCAATATCACGCATCGTAATATTTAGTCGGTCTGCCCTGGGTCTCTAACATCCTATCTTGAATTAGTCACACCCAAGTGTTTGGGTTCTTCATAAATTCTTAGTCTAGTGCCTTTGGAACCTTATCCTAGATCCATGACAGGGGAATCTTGTACTTCCGTACGAGGGTGGAGAGATGTGTTGAATGTCCGCCGACAGTCCAGATAAGCCTGGATTGATCTTCTCTCCTTGGGCGTACACTATCCATCCTTATTTGACATGATCATCTTGAGCACAACATGATAATGGACAACTACTCACAAATCCCATGAAATACCCATGGGAGTTTTCGTTTGGGTCAGGGTGACCCCAGCTATCTCGGTTAATCTATCCTCGATGTTCCCTTTATAAATGTGTCCGAAGTGGGGATGAGGAATCCTGTGTATGAAAATCCCTAATTATACCCTCAAACTTCCACTCTAATTCGGGCAGTATATGATAATTGTGCCCCTTCCTTCACTCCGGGAGATACATGTTCCGAGATACACCATACTTCCGGTGATACATCTTAGCGATTAAATTTTTACCTTCTCAAATATCCTGAATTTTGTTACCAATCATCTAATTTTTCGTGATCATAGTTAATCCTCGTAATTATTACGTCTTATCACCAAGTCATTGTGTTGGTAATGCTACAGGTCATCATTCTAAACATGTTTTTACAAAATCTTATCTTCGCCCGAATAACGTCGAATTATATCGACTTCAATCTCACTATGTTCGTTATGCCTTATTCTCTAAATAAGGTTTAAGGAAACCCAAGTCAATACTAATTTACCCAATAATCAAAGTACAAGTCCCCAATAAATAAAAGGTAAGCCCCCAACAAACAAAAGATAAGCCCCCAATAAACAAAAGACAAGCCCCTACCTACCTTGGGCTAAGTATCTTTGATATTACCCTATTATATCTGTCCTAGATGGGTGCACAGTCCCTAGGGCATCAATCTTCGACTTGGGGTTCCAACCTGAAACCTATTGATATACTCAATACTTTAAACTCTATGAGTCACATTTACGATAACCTTATCGGGGTCATAGTATTCTGGTCCTAAATGGGTATCTTCTAAACTTGAGTTCCTATCCGACCCTCGGTGTTTGTCTCGGTGGTTGTCTCCTGGTAATCTTATTACTAGTATGAGGGTTGAGACTATGTGTCTTCTACCATTCTACTAATGTATTATTAGTCTCAATTCTCCTTAAAGCAGTCCTACCAGTTTGAGTAATGGACCGTAGGGTCACCAAAGTTTATTTCTTAGGTTGTCATTCTCGTGTTAAACTCCTCCTTTATTCTCTTTCGTTATCTCCTTACCTTAACCAAGTTCACACCGAAGGTCTATTTCTGACAAGGGCATACTATAAGTTGTCATGGTTAGTCTTGAGTCCTAGTGGGTTAAGTCTAACTCGTTGTCTAGAAAACTATAAGATGAGATCATTGCAACCGAAGGTACACCCTGCTGGGGTAGGGTTTGCCGTAGGCTACCAAGAAGAATTCCAATTAATGAAGACGTGGAGTTTTACATGTGATTTCCCTTATGGGCACACCACTACTTCCGCTGCTTAGTTTGTCCCCAAACTTACCTTGTGCGGGGGTGACCCGGGGGTTGTGGACAGCTACTTTTCGATCGAGGTCTCGTCTGATACGACTTATAGAATCATAGATTCTAGTTCCCAACTAAGTTGGTGATTGCAACTGTGGCAAAGAGTTGTTATCAAGGTCCTGGGATCGATCCCCAATGGCAACAACCCATCAATACTGAAAAACAGGCATGGAGAGGGGTTGGGGTGCATGGCCTGCAGGCTTGATGTGATAGGCTGACTACTAGTAGTGGGCCAGGGTCTGGACTCTGGTAGGCTGGCGGTTCCTGTTGGGTCCCACAGGGTTGGTGGGCCTGGACCGTTATAAAAAAGTGCACTTTTTATAAAGGAACCTATTCTAAAGCTTATCCAAATACTATATAACTTGATTCAAAGTTTATTATGACTGTAAACATAGCTCTTACTATCCTCTCATGGAAATTCAAGATCATTTGATCCTTCAATTATTTATTAAGGTGTAAAGGCCTAATTTAACACACAGTGGATTAAGTGATGTGCCTAAGCACAAATACTACCAAACTCGTTTCTAGGGTATATTTTAACCCTAGAACCACATGGACTAAACCCTAAGTCCATAAAAAAAAACATATTATCCTACGTCCTTCACAAACCCACACATTTCAACCCTTATTGCTTGAACAAGGGTCCTAGGGCAACCCCATCCCAATACATCTCAAATTCCATGAGGGGGTGTTTTCACTTACCATGGGGCTCCGGAAAAAATCCCAACCCATTTGGGTGAGAATTGACCCCACCATGCCCCAAAAATCCCTTGCCCTAATTTTTCCCTTAAAGGCCCAAACTTAGGTAACACCAAAACCTATTAAACTCAAATGCTATTGGGATGAATTTTTTATCAATGTTAAATAATAACCCTAAAAATCAGCCACAAAAATTTTTGTGACTTTTGAGGTCATTTGACCCTCTAATTAAATCATACATGGATTATTAAATTTTTACAAAAACTATAGAAAAATTATATCCAAAAATTCCTATTTTTGGATATGTTGTAGGTATAGCTAAGAATGTCCCCCTCCCCAATTTCAAGTCATTTGGATTGTTGGATTGATGGGGTCACTCAATTCATTCTATTTTTAACCCTATGTATAGATCTCACAAGAATGAGTGTTTTGGTCTAACCAGGACTCCAAATTAGTTCAAATCAATTTTAAAATAAAGTAGACTCATAGATCTATAATTGTTATGTTAACACCTTTTCCTGACCTAGCTTCTAAGTATTTTTCATTATTTTTCTAATGTGACTGTAATCATAGTACATAAAATTCATTTAAAAGAAAAGGTTAAAATGACCAGCACAGATATTGATGCAAGATCCGAAGGCTGCTGGATCGTCTACTTCCTTGAGCCTAAGGTCACTATTTGCCAGACCTGGAACCATTTCAAGACCAATTTCCCGGCCAACCATCCCCATCCCCGGCCTTCCACGACCGCCACCACCTTCGTTTAGGTGGGGGCTATCGCCGGGCGGCGGCACGACCGCCGGAGGGGCGGTTTCCGGCTAACCTAAACACCAATTTCACGGAAAATTCATGGAAAAGCTTCGCCTGATCGGACTCAACTGATCCTGATTCTCAACCTAAAAGACTCCTAAGATCTACCCATAAGGAAAGAGGAAGGGGACGACCATGCTTGCGGCCTGGAGACGTGTCGATAGCCGGAAAGCCATTGGTGGTGGTGGAGGCGCTCGGTTTCTGTAATGGCTCATCTTGCTTCCTCGGCTCCTGGCTCCTTCAGGTTTGTGTGTGGAAAAGCTCTTCTAAGTCCAGTAAGTCTTTTAAAAAGATGAAAATGGAAGAGTGGAGGGGTTAGCTGGCGGTGGCCATTAACGCTCCTTAAAGAGCTCTGCTGTAACAGCAAATCTCCTCCCCTGGTTATGGTTATGGCCGGGAAAGACCTTGGCCTTCTCCTAACTTACCGGGGAGGTGTTTTCAGCATTAAGTGTGGGCCCTCTGCCTTCCAGGCCATGTATGGAAGTTACGCACCCTCTTTCTCTTTCTCCATTAACATGGAATTCGAGTTTAAAGCTTCTGCCACGTGGTATTCTATCATTTGACTGTTTGTTATTGTATAAAATGAGTCTTAATAAAGGAAACGACCAATTAACTCATCTTGGCGCAATTCCCAAAGAGATTCGGTTTAGTCGAACCAGCAAACAGGCCGAAATTCACCAGGAATTTTCTAAGTACAATGGCGTTGAGTAAGCTCACTCGATGCCATTCAATCTATGGTGTGGAGTGAGACTCAACGCCATTCAGTCTATGGCATTGAGTGAGCTCAGCTCACTCAACGCCATAATTCCAGCAAATATTCCAAGTAGGATGACGTTGAGTGCACTCAACGCACTCAATGCCATTCAGCCTGAGCAAGATGGCATTGAGTGCAGTCAACGCACTCAACACCATTCGTCCTATGGAGTTGAGTGCACTCGATGCACTCAACGCCATTAAGCCCAGGTAAGATGGCGTTGAGTGCAGTCAGCGCACTCAACTCCATTCATCTTATGGCATTGAGTGCACTCCACGCACTCAATGACATTCAGCCCAAGCAAGATGGCATTAAGTGCAGTCAACGCACTCAACGCCATTCATCCTATGGTATTGATTGCACTCGACGCAATCAATGCCGTCTAGCCCAAGTAAGATGGAGTTGAGTGCACTCAACGCACTCAATGGCATTTAGCCTATGGCATTGAGTGCACTCCACACACTCAACGCCCGAGCCCAAAAGCGTGTCTAAGTAGATACCTGATCTACTCGTCGAGTCTTGTCGACTCACTCGACGCTTCCCGGACTTGAGTCTTCTTGGTCTTCTTTTGGTTGACCCCAATGGGTCTGTAGTGACATATTGGCCTCCCTTAGGGATTAGAGGTGCCATGATGGGATCGTGGAACCAAGTTAAAACCCTAAGTCATGCCTAAGATTATTCTTGGGGTTCTACTACTTCTAGACCGAGGTGATTTTCACCTTAAGCCTGTTCACTTGGTCTTCTTGGGATTCCTAGGGTTTTGTCATGACCTGGTCATGGAAAAACCACTCATAGGGGTCTAGTTGGAAATGGGATGTTACATCATCTACCTCTAGAATTAGAATAACGGGCATTCTGGGAAATTTAGAAAATAAACTACGATTTCCAAGATGCCTGTAAGAAGAGACTTTTATAATTGAATGAACTAGAGGAGATTAGAATACAAGCATATGAGAACTAGAGAATTTACAAAGAGCGCACAAAAAGATAGCATGATCGACGCCTGAAGGAAAAACACTTTGAGCCAGGACAACTTGTTTTCTTATTCAATTCTCGCTTAAAGTTGTTCCCCGAAAAACTCAAGTCACGGTGGTTGGGCCCGTTTAACGTTAAAACCGTGCATCCCTATGGAGCTGTGACTATTTTAAATGAAATTGATGGGACCGAATTCAAGGTAAATGGAGAGAGATTGAAGTTATATTGGGGAGGCGACATTGATCGAGCAGCGTCGCATATAGAGCTTGTTTAATTAGGAAAAGTCCTGTTGGGACTCATAAATCAGGCGCTTGGTGGGAGGCAACTCATTACATCTTAGTATATAATATATATTTGTTTTTTTTTTCATTTGTTTTAAAAGTTTTCAGTTTTCATAATTTAGTTGTGTTCGTAGCTACAACATTAGTACGGAGGGAAGTTGCTGGATGCGTAGGAGATTCTAGAAAAATAAATAATCAGGGGACATTTTGAAGAAACAGGATGCTGCAATAATGAAAATGTGATGTTGTCATTTCCTGCGCTCTGCCTGCACGGGCGTAAATCTGCTTGGGAGCTGAACCGGCGCCCGGTTTGAGCGAACCGCCGCAAGCAGTTCTGGAAAACTCTTCATTTCAAATCAAATCCGGTGGTTACGTTAATTAACTAGGATTAGGTCCTTCTAATCCATAAATTGCACTTATAATTAAAGTCCCTAATTTAATTCAGATTTATAATACCCTTTCCAAAAATATTCCAACCTGATTTCATTCGCAAATCACCGCCTAGGTCACGATATTCTTTATCGAGCTGGAGAGATGCGGCGGCTGGCGATTCTCGATTTGCTACTATTGAAGCGACGGGCAGAAGAAGGTTGCTGCGATATCATCGCCCAGTTCGTCGGCCGCCGGCCGCCAGTCAAGAGGAAACTGGGAAACTGTGCGTGCAAAAGAGATGAGGGAGACGCGGCGGGCGACGAAGGCTGTGTCGGAGAATATTGCCAAAGCTTCTATAGGTAAAACCTAATGCATCCCATTTTCACCATAATAACTCCTTCATTTGAATCCGTGCCTAAGCGAACACAAATGTTAGAAAAGGGGTTGAAGAGGAAGAAACAAAAAAAGACGAAGTCGATCAACCGGAAGGGTATCAAACTTCAAAATGAAGAGGCCGAGTTAAGATTCAGAGAGTTGAGAACCTTACCATTTTGCATGGAGAGAGGATTTTAAATGGATAAGAGAGCTTGGAACCTTGCATACGCAAACCAAATATGTGCCCTAAGAGACGGTCATTATGCGGGGAAAGAGGTAGTTTTTTCGGATCAATGAATTTCTGAATTGTTTGAATTGGATGACCTATATCAAGCTGATCAGACGACTATCCTAACTAAGGTCACACCATAAGAAATGGCAGAAGTGGTTTGCCTAACTACAGGTACGGAATGGGCTAACAGATCAGCCAACTCACTGATGGCCACATGCTTAACAAGACAAGGCTTGGCTCCTATTCATAAACGCCACCATCTTACCAACAAAACATCTTAACAACCAGCCTCTCCATAAAGTTGTTATCCTCTATTGCATACTCAAGGAAATCCAGTTTAATGTTGGGAAAGTCATCGCACTTCGGTTGAAGGAGAAGATGTGGGAGAAGAACCCTAAACAACTTTGGTTTCCCATTCTTATTACGGATCTGTATCATGATGTTAGAGTGCGGGAAGAAGAATATGATGTGACCAAGAAGTTGAAGGGTCACATAACCAAGATGGTGGTGGAGGTGTGCATAAAAGTAGCTGAAGATCCTCCCAAGGTGCAGGACACTAAAGCACAAAATGACAAGCCTATCGACATTGAAATTAAGCTAGAAGATGAAGGAGGTGATCCCGATGCCATAATGGAGGATATACAATATATGAAGGACTACCAGAGATGCCACCATCTTTATGTGCAAGAGGAATTAGATGATCAAAGGGCTATCCTTTACAAGTTATTGGAGAGAGAAAAGCTCCCTAGGCCGCAGTCCAAGCTGAGGATGAGAAAGCAATTTGATAATAAAGGATACTTGCTTAACACTGAATGCGTTCGAGTGGATCCTCGTATTCTGAACAATGAGACTGATGATATTGACACAGATGAACATGCTGATGAGGAAGAAGGTGATTATGATGATGAGGAAGGTGCTGAAGAAGATGATGAGGAAGGTGCTGAAGAAGGTGATGAGGAAGAAGGTGATGCTGATAATGAGGAAGGTGCTGAAGAAGACGATGAGGATGATGCTGACAATGGTGAAGACAACGCAGATGTTGACGACGAATAGGCAGTCCAGTCTTCTTTTGGTTTGGTTTTAATTACATGATAATTTGGACTGTTTTTGTTTTTTTTCTATATTTTAGGACAAATCATATTTTGTTTGCCTTCATGCACGGTGAGAATTTTTGTTGGTGTGTATAAGCATAGTTTTGGCGTAGATACTCTTACATGTTATTATGGATGTGCTTTTGTTCATTAAAGATACACCCTGGGGCACTTTAATATTGGTTGAAAGGTTTTATCCCAGGTTATATTGCTACAAGTATGTCTTAGGAATTTTTATACTGGTCTACTTATCAAGTATGCTTGCTTCTGTTATTAGATGGAAAATTATCTTCATATAATCCCTTGTAGCACTTCTATTCGGTTGAATCCTATGTCACTTCAAGTGCAGGTAATGCGACTGTGTTCACCAATGAAACTCCTTTCCCAAATTGAGAAGCACATTTTTGGACGTGTTGGTAATCTTATGAAAATGTGGATCAATCCTCACGCGACTTCAATTCTTCAGGGGTGTTCTTTACTTTTAACTGCTTTATTCCTGATATCTGTATGCTCATTCGACAAAGTCATTAATATTAGCAATGCTTTAAGTGTGAAGGGGTGTATTATTTTCATAACTAGTCCTCTAGAAGTAGAGTTGCTAGGGCTTAGCAATGCTTTAAGTGTGGAGGGGTGTATCCCTAACACACTGGGTAAGGGTTACTTTGATTCAACGATACTAACTTGTGCTCTTGATTAATTTATGGGCTACTCTATATTTATTCAATGATCGGTAGGGCTTGTCAATCTTAAGAACCCAACTAATGAATTTAAAGCAAGAAAGAGGTTGGTTTGACTGAGCTTACTTAAGCAAATGTTTTTGGGAACTAAAAGTTTTGTATACTTCCATTGCAAGCTTTCCAGCATTGTCCTCTAAATCAAATGGGGAGTGGTGAGTAAGAACGAAGTAAATGATGTACACCAAAACATGAGGAAAGTTAGTTAGTCCATTTTTATCATTCATTACATTAGTTGAGCTTGAACCATTTGATACACATCATTCCAAGACTAAATTCCATATGTTCCTACTAGTCGTGTCTTAATAAGTTAGCCAATAATGAGTGTTTAAATAAAATCATAGTGATATGCGGCCTGAATATATGTACACATACTTAGAATGATCCCAACTATGATAAAAAAGAGAAGAGTAAAAAAAATGAAAATTCATAGTGATATGCAGCCTGAGTATGTGAATACATACTCAGAATGATCCCAACTATGATATAAAATAAATGGAAAAAAAAGAAATATCATAGTGGCATGTGACCTAGGTATGTGTACTTATATTTGGAAAGATCTCTACTTTGATTAGTCTTAGAAAAGTTTGACAAACCCCACAATATGGCGAATCATTAAGATCCTTAACTAGGGAACACCATTCCATCATCAAAGTATCCATAAACGCTAAAACAAGCTTAAACATATCCAACTTTTATTGGAACTACTAACTCATATGGAGGCCAACTCAATTGCTTAGTTTATGCTTATCATTCCTTGTAGATGCGGGGGTTCAAAAGGAAGTATTGCATGAGAGTACATTATTTGCTTTGAGAAAACCACACATCACACTATGCATTTTATTTGAGCTCTAATCTTTCATCTAACTAATGGATTTGTGAATGGTTGGATTTCTATTGATAGATAGACCTATCATTTTAGTAAAAAGAATATGTTGAGTGTGCCTCGATTAATTGGTATTTCAAGAAGAAAAAAATCCATGAAGTATCACTCAAACATCCACTGTGTAATGACCTTTACCCCGATATTTGTTGTGAATTTTTCTTTGTTAGGGACTAGCAAGGATTTACGTGTGGAGGTGTGATAACTTCACACATGAAGTTATTTACGTTGAATATTTTTACTTCTTGCTTAGTGAAAATGAGAATAAATGAGCTTAAATGGTAATAAATAATGATTAATTATTTATTTAATGTTTATTGTATTAAGTTGGTCATATTCCATTGTTTCTATGTAAGATTCGTTGAAGAAATCAATTTGGAGGAGTAATGCTGAATTTCTATTTTCGGCCTAAGTTAGTTGTTGCAACAACTAATTCTAAAACTACAACATTCGTCCGTTCGGAATTCAAAATTTTAAATTTTAGATTGCCACCATTTTCAATTAAGGAAGGATGCTTCTCTTCAGGAGGGATGAACATTTTAATTGTAAAAACTGACGAAATGAAGATAATTGGAGATTAATTTCGGACATAAGGGAAAGAGCATCATCTAGTGTTGGTTTTTGGGAAGAAAACATCCATTGGAGAGAGCCAGCTAGAAGAAGAAGTAGGAGATCTTCGTTCGGATCGAAGAAGCGACTTTAGGAAGAGATTCCAGCACCGAGTAAGCGTGAACTACCATGTTTTGTAAGATCTATTTCAACATTTTTTGCGATTTCTCAAACGCCATGAACTAACTTTTCTTAATCTTGTAGCATGAGAGTACTTGGTTGGATGTGATGTTAATTTTCTAATTTTTCTTATTGAGAATGTATGGTGAATGTTCTTTATCAATTTTATGATCTTTATTCTGAAATTTTTTGCCAAGATTTAATCTTTATGCAATGCTTCATAAATCAAGAGAGGAGTTGCGGTAGTATATTATAATTTTGATATAGAATTTGAAGAGAGAAAGAGATTTCCTCTTGGTGTTAGCAACTTAGGCTTTTGCTTTTTAAGCGGTTCTTATTTCACCCGAGGGGAAATATTGGACTAGGGATTGCCGATATCGAGAGATACGGCTCCCTATTTTAAAGTCGTTGCAAGGTACTTTCACCACACATTTTCACAATGTCACATTCATGTATTCATAACACTAACCTTGGAAATCATGATGCAATATTATATCTCCAATTTGATAAGAAAAGGTTTTTTCCAAAGATTCGTAGTAATTTCATTTAGAAGTTTGCATTTTTAACTTTAGTTTTTTAAGAAAATCACCAATTTCGTCTTACTTGGATTTAAGGAAAAGGGCTAACTTGTAGTTGCAAGCACTGAATTCTCCACCTCTCCATGAGGACGATTCTTACTCACTTTTTATTACTTGACACGACACGTGCACTTGCATTTAAATACGTAGACCATTTCGGGCGTACCAGCGGGTGGCCGGGAAATCACTGGCAATGTCAGCCCAAGATGGGCCAATCCTGGCCTTTGGCTCCAGGAAGAAGATGATTGGATTCCGTCCATCTGTGCGCCATGATTCGTGCGCTGATGATTTTATTATTTCACTAATACCTCAATTTTGTTACATAACTGGCAGTAGATAGAATTAAATATTAGAAATACTTAAATCCCTCTATAGTGAAAGTGGCCTACATAAAAGTTATAGCCCTTGAAGTCCAGTGTATGTTAAAATTGGTTTCAACCAATTTGGGTCAGTGGTCTGACCACAGCACTCGAAATGGTACAGCCTATATACAGGGCTAACCAGGTATTAAATTGAGTTCCCCCACTAAACCACTTGTCTAAATGACTTGAAATTTGGCATGGGCATCACTCTTACCTATATCTATAACATATCCAAAAAAAGTGAATTTTTGGAAAATATTTTCCTAAAGTTTTTGAAAAAATTTAATAAAATAGGTAATAATTAATTAAGGGGTCTAATGACCTCAAATACCTCCAAACATTTGGTGGATGGTCCTTAGGCCAATCACATGTCTCTGATAAAAATCTCAGCCAATTTGGGTTTGAGTTAAATAGGTATTGGTGTGACTAAAGTTTGGTCTCTTAAGGGTAAAATTAGGGCAAATGTGTGCTTGGTGGGTTGAGTATCCAAACTTGATAAACTTTGGTCACTTATTTATTGTCACATAAAACACCCCCATAAGAGATATTGGGTGGTTTGGGGATTGAGATGCCCTAAAACCCTAGTGGAACCCTAGGGATGGATATTGAGCCAATTGAAGGACATGGAACCATATGTCCTTGGAATTTCTTGAAACTTGGTGGTTGAGTTTATAGGGTGGAACTAAGCCCTACGAAATGTTACTAGAATTTTTAGGAGCAGTTAACCTCTCTGAAATAATTTAGGACCAATTAGGGTACTTCTACTTATAATTTTATTGCATAATTATATGATCTTGGATGTTCATGAAACATAAGCAGTGATCTTATATAGTTTTTATTGACCTTTGGAAATTGTTGTATGAATTTTGGATTTATATTTTTGGTACTTCATTCACAATCCCAATATTTTCCCTAATTGCAAGAAAATTAATTATGGGTTTGTTACTTATTGGAAAATTATGAAACTTTGTCAGAGGACTTCTTAGGAAATTCTAATATTCTGTGAATTATTATGTAATTTTTTGAAGAATATTCATGTAGGATCATTCACATAGTGTCCTAGATTGAATATCATTAAAAAAATTATTCATGGGACCAAATGATATTGAAAAATAATAATTCTTGGTCAATGGACTTTTTTGATCATATTTTTAATCTGGTTATTTTCTGATAAATTTTTAAAGGTTGATTCTATTTTTCACCTATTTATTCTAATATTGTGGTTGTTTATTCAATAATTAATTCATGGTCAAATTCATCCTAGAAAATTTGTATTTTTGGTATTTACTATTATATTGATGTTATTAATCTAACATAATTTTGTTAAGGCCAAACCTTGTCAGAAAAATGTACTTAATGTTCAAAAGCCAAGGTTGCCTGATTTTGTAGAAAATTAAATAAATGCCAAACAAGATAGGAAAAATATTATCTTCTGCATTTCGTATAAATATGTCATGATAGATCCTCAGTAATAATCTTAGGTCCTTTGGATAAATACTTTAAGTGGGTCACCATTCCTACTCATCATATAGCTTAGGTTGGTCGGCACATAGTAAATTTGCATAATTGTGTTAACATGTGGAAATTACATAGGGAGGTGGGTTAATGATATACTGATCTGGTAAGGTGAAATTGAGTTAATCATTAGGATTCATGATGTGGAGGGTGTTGGTCTGACTAGTGTTAAGTGGTGCTCGGGATCGACAAAAGATCGTCTTTCCTGTGGAGAGAGAGAGAGTCAAAATACAAAAGGTTTAGATTTAGTATAACATTAAATGGGATTAGGAGATGGGTAGATATCAATAATAGTAAGTGACTTGTGAAAGAGAATGATGGGCTTCAGCTACCATCATAAATCCTAGTGCCCCCGAGAGCCCTTCACAGGGAATACCCTGGGCAGTCCAAGTTTAACCTTAAATCATAAGATTAAAATATTAAATAGAAATTAGATATACTAGGACTTCACTCTCACTCACCCAGGTGACTCGGGAGGTTAGCTTGTTTAGGTTGTCCTATTGGTAGGCCCGGTGGCTGTGAAAAGGGGCAGGTTAGCCCGACGAGCTGAAGGTTCGGAAGGTAGTTGTATCGGACAAGTTAGTCCAGGGAGTCGATGGCTAGGGAAATTCATGGTTGCATGTGCATAAAGTGGAGGGTCTTCGATATTTGACGGTCGTTCACACCGACGTCGATACGATGACTCGGTGGGTGTGGTTTACACTTAGCAAAGGAAAAGACAGGCAGTGGGTCAGCATAGTATGTGGTGACTCTAGTGTGTCCTTCAGAAGTGTACGTAAGGGATAGGCCTAGTAGTGTAAATACCCATCAAAGAGTTGGGTGGCCCGACCCACTATCTCCATTGGCCACTATGGAGGCTCCTAGTAGTGATGCTAACTTCCTAACATGCGGAACTAAAGGTTTGTGCGCATAGAGTCATGTGCGTGTGTTGCACTTGCATGAATCATGACATAACATAACACTACACTCATACTTGCATACAACCCGACACCCCATTGTATAAATTGGTTTAGGTCTTTTTATATGATGGGAGCCTTGCAAAAGATTCCTTAACTTATAAGTTTGTATGGGCATTCATATATGTTAAGGTTACTTATTTCTTAATTTACCTTTCATTCACTTACTGCTTTACTCTACTTGCATATACTACTGCTCCCTTAGTTTAGAACTGCTAGCTTGTTTTTCCTTTTATAGCTCTATAGATTTACAATATACCTGCTAGAATAGGTCCGTCGTCATATCCCTTGTTCCTACTCTCCACCAACATAGCTTTCCTATCATTCCTCCCACACGGTGCCCAGGATCCACTGGGGGAGGGGTGTGGGAAATTAGGCTTAGTCTTTTGACTAACGGTCGGTGGACCAAACATTTCAGGGACTCCGGATGGGGGGCAACGACCAGTAGTAGGAGATGCAGTACTAGCGGAGTACGGTACACTTGGAGGTGGGTCAGTCTAGTACGGGAGAACTAGCCTCCGGCTCCGTGAGTGTTAGCTTTACTTAGCTTCCGCGAGAGGGTTGAAGTGAGGATTTGATGTACCGGTCATAAGCCCGATTATTATCTTTCTGTTTTACTGATCTATTTCGGTACTTAATTTACTATAAGGACTTGTTGTGATTTATATCTCATATATTATATGTGATTTGTGGACTTGATAAAAACTTTTACTCTTGATGATCGTCAATGCAAGTAGAATCGGCATTTTGTAGTGGGGACCCTCCCGAGTGTCGGTGTCATCGCAAAACGGCAGTTCTGGGAGTAAGAACTGGTAGTTTAGCAAACAAAATTAGGTCTTACATTACAAGTTCCCCTCAGGTACTTGCAAATCATTTTCTCCTTTATATCTGCTTCTTACTCTTATTTTTGCAGAGATTAGTAGATGCTTGCAAGTTCCCCTCAGGTACTTGCAAATCATTTTCTCCATCATATCTGCACCTTACTATTTTTTTGCAGAGATTAGCAGATGCTTGCAAGTTCCCCTTAGGTACTTGCAAATCATTTTCTCCTTCATATCTGCTTCTTACTCTTCTTTTTGCAGAGATTAGAAGATGCTTGCAAATTCCCCTCAGGTACTTGCAAATCAGTTTTTCTTTCATATATGCTCCTTACTCTTCTTTTTTCAGAGATTAGCAGATATTTGCAAGTTCCTCTCAGGTACCTCCAATTTTTTCTTTCATATTTGCTTCTTACCATTCTTAACTACAGAGATTAGCAGCTGCTTGCAAACTCCCTTTAGGTACTTGCAAGCTATTGTTCATCTATACCCCCTCTCACCTCTATTTTACAGAGCTCAGTAGAAGGCATTCACAAGTCTTCTTTACTTTGCAACAACAATTCAGGTACACGCAAGATGTGCCTTTTTTCAAGTATAATATCTTCCTTTGCAGGAGAATAAGTTTACTGACTTTTTTGAGGAGAGACATCAGGTTCTATATCTCTCCCTCTGCCTTTCTTTTCCTACTTAAGGTTGATCGCAATTTCAGTGGTTACCTCTTCTTTTTTGAAGTTTCCTACAAACTTAAAAAGTATGGTGATTATGTTAACCCAGAAATCGGCGATCCCTCCCAAGGTAGCTAGCTCGCGAGTCGCGGACTTCTCTATCTCGCTCGGGTGGTTTACGGCCTGTTTTCCATCTAACCGCACGAATATACTCTTCTGTCTGCCCTGCTAGGCTAACTGCCTAGAAGTCACAAACTCTGTGTTGGCGAGGACTGCTTCCCAGTCTGCACCATTAGGTCGCGCGATTAGCCGGGCGGGTAGAGGTCTCTTCTCTAGCCCGTCTCCAGTTTACGGACTCTCCTTCAATTCGCCGCAAGCAAGGGTTGGCAAAGGCTCTTCTTCAGTCCACCTGCGAGAGGCGGCCTCAAATCCCAGACCATGACAACCTTATCGACCGCTTTGTAGTGGACCGCCTAAGTATGGGGCGAACTAACCTTTGTCCGCTAGTAGCTAGTTGACTCAATCCAAGTTCTCCCAAAGGTGGCGAATTCGGTCTCAGTCTGCCAGCAAATGATGGACAAACTCGCCAGTAGGCGACCTGCCTCTAGGTCGCCTAATAGTAGGCGACCTGCCTCTAGGTCGCCCAGCCATATGCGATCTGCCTCTAGGTCGCCCAACAGTAGGCGACCTGCCTCAAGGTCACCCAGCAGTAGGTGACCTACCTCCAGGTCTCCCAGTAATAGGTGACCTGCCTCAAGGTCGCCCAGTAGTAGGTGACCTACCTCCAGGTCGCCCAGCAATAGGTGACCTGCCTCAAGGTCACCCAGCAGAAGACATCCTGCCTCCAAGTCCCCCCAAAAAGGGCGACCTGCCCCCTCAGCCTTCCTACTAGGTGCGACTTGCTCATATTTAGCAGAAGGTGGTGGACTCGGCCTCAGTCCACCTAAGGGAGGTGGACTTGTACCGCCCTCTAGCACTGTTCGTTAGGTCGCACAGTACAGAGCGGACTCGATGCCATCTCGCTAGTGGGTGGCAGACTCGTCTCATCCAAAAATAGGGGTGGTCTTCCTATCCGCCATGTAGCAGGCGGACTCTTTGCATAGTCTGCCAGAAGCACTTTGGCTTCTCCCAGCAGTTAGCAAACTCCTCTTCAGTCCACAGCACATCGCAAACTCAATCGTAGCTCGCCTGCATCATCGGGGTTACGTCATCAAGTACAGTTCTGGAAGATTCCTCCTCAAGCCTATAAATAGCCCCCCATACATCTCATTTGGAGGACCAACCCCCGGGGAGAAACATTGGTAGCAAACCCTGTGGATACAAAATTTCTGTCCGCCAACAGTTCTCGCGGACAAACCATCTGTCCGCGCGGCCTCAGCGGCTAAGCCCTATAGTTTATTCCAAGAGCTTGGCTTAAGCAGCCTGTCCCAGCGACCTCATCGGTCTTCCCTGCCTAATCTCGCAGTCTCCTAAGCCTAAGGTTGCGAGCTATGGGATCAGCAGTCCGCGCGGTTTGCCGACCTATGTGATTAAGTTCGCGCAGCCTCTGGAAATTTCTTGTTCCTTCTAGCCGCTAGCTTCTCCTTTTGTACCCTTTATTTTTTTCCATGTAAAGGAGAAAACTCAAGCTGTAATACTGATTCAAAATCAAAGGAATGCCCGTCGCAAGAATGTCATTTAAGCTATGGCGGGCGAACTCTGTTGTTTCTGCTGTAAGCGGCCCCCTCTCTTCATTCTTTCTCCCTTCTCTCGACTTCAACCGCCAATCCCAAACCATTAAAGTAACAGGCTGCTCGACAGATCCTCATCAACCTCCCATTATCCCAACAACCCAAATCGTACGTGCTCCACTCTCGAGCGTACTGAGGCATTTTCTGTACCCTCATCTCTTCCCTTCTCTTTCCCTCGTGAGATTTCGAACACCGTTATATGGTGGTGCCATTTCCCACATAGACAAGTTCAATCGTGAATGATCCTTGTTGCATCCCCAAGGTGAAGGTCATCATCAGGGTATGCCCTGGCATCTCCTGGACCTGGGTGACCTCCTCCTAAAACCGGTCCACGTAACTCCCCAAGGTCTCGTTCACCCCCTGCTTGATGTTGAACAGGGACTTCGACTCCTTTTTCCTCTTCTTGGAGGTGGTGAACCTCAACATGAACCCTCGACACAAGTTCTTGAAGCAGTAGATTGAGTTGGCCGGTAGTTGGTGGAACCACTCCCTCGCCTTCTCCTTCAGGGTGATGGCGAAGAGTCTGCACTTAAAGGCATCGGACATCTGCCTTATCGAAACAACAACCTCAAACCATTGGATGTGCTGGACCGAGTCATCCTTCCCGGTGTAGTGGGATATATCCGGCTACCTGAACCCCTCCAGAACTAGAGTAGAAGAAACCAATTCGCTGAAGGGGATGCCTCCCCCTGTTGGGTGAGACGAAGGCTCTTGCACCCCCATCTCACTGAACCGGCCTCCACTCATCGACCCGAGGAAGAGCACTCGCTCAGGGAGATCGCGCCCACTCCCCTCCTCTGTAACCTCCTTCCCAGCTCACTGAGCCGAGGAATCCTCTCCTAGAGCTCAGTCGGCGACGATAGGGGTAGCTGGTATTGAGCACTCAGCACGCGCGTCGAGTGCGAACTTGATGAGGTAGAGTACCTCCTGTCAGAACTCCTCGAACATCCCCACAGTGGCGAGAGGGGGAGGGCGTGGTGAGTCTCCCTTGTCTGAACCTTTCCCTTCTCCTATAGTCATCGAGCCTGCTGAAGATTTTCTATGCTGACCACTCTCCACGCTCACCGCACAAAAAATGTTGAAATTGAAAACTCGGTCTCTATGGAGTTCACCCTTGGGTAAGGGGTGATCATGCACTTCTCTCTCACGAGCAAAATGACTAAGGAAAAAAGAACAAGGGACATACTTGTAAAGCCCCCGATTTTTTCGACGATTTTATTTAAATAGGAAACATCATATTTATGACGTCATGGCGTTACCTTTAACGTCAAGATGACGGCGTAATGCCATAAAGACATTTTCGCATCCATGCGGTCAAGTCGGCCGAATTCTTGTTGTAATGGGAAAATTTTGCATTTGGAATTTAAGTTGAGTTATTTTCGACTTACTCGTCAAGTTTCGTCGCGATCCGAGTGATATTTGGGTCTCGGCGTTTTTCCGAAGTTTTGTGGAATTTATGTTTGTTGTAAACTTTGAAAACTTATATCTCGAGAATGGCTCGTCTGATTTTGGTTTTGACTTTGCCGTTGTGTTCGTAGCGCCTGTGTTCGCCTACGACGTGAGTTTCGTTCAAATCGGCACTTGTTTGGGCCTCTATTTTGATCTCGCGCTTCCTTATTCAAATATATATAAATACGATTATTTTAATATTAAATTACTATTCAAAAATGAAAGGTACTATTCATTCTTATAGTTTGATTAAAAGGTTAGATTTGCCAAGAAATTGTTTTTCCTGCAACCTTGACTCGTGTGAAGTTTCTGCTTATTATGTAAATCTTCTGTTCCTCCAATTCTGTATACTCGAGTAATCTGTTTCTGTATACTCGAGTAGCCTTCTGTATACTCAAGTAGTCTGTTTCTATATACTCGAGTAATCTGTTTCTGTATACTCGAGTAGTCTGTTTCTGTATACTCTAGTAGCCTTCTTTATAATCGAGTAGTCTGTTTCTGTATACTCGAGTAATCTGTTTCTATATACACGAGTAGTCTGTTTCTGTATACTCGAGCAGCCTTCTTTATACTCGAGTAGTCTGTTTCTGTATACTCGAGTAGTCTGTGTCTGTATACTCGAGTAGCCTTCTGTATACTCGAGTAGTCTATTTCTGTATACTCGAGTAGCATTCTGTATACTCGAGTAGTCTGTTTCTGTATACTCGAGTAGCCTTCTGTATACTCGAGTATTCTGTTTCTGTATAATCGAGTAGCCTTCTGTATACTCGAGTAGTCTGTTTCTGTATACTCGAGTAGCCTTCTGTATACTCGAGTTGTCTGCTTCTGTATACTCGAGTAGTCTGTTTCTGCATACTCGAGTTGTCTGTTTCTGCATACTCGAGTAGCCTTCTGTATACTCGAGTAGTCTGTTTTTGTATACTCGAGTAGTCTGCATCTGCTTACTCGAGTAGCCTTCTGTATACTCGAGTAGTCTGTTGCCTTTCTCGTGTAGTACGTCATAGTTTGTGTTCGGGAGCCTTTTTGAGGGTCAAAACAGTGCCGTATGGAAAAATAGCTAACATGAAATTTGTTTGTCTCAACGAGATCTACAACTTTCATGTTGGGCACTTTTCGATTTGATGCCATTCTAGACCTCTATTTTTGTTTTTCGCGAACTGCTCGTACTTAAACCGTTTTTTTATATTTAGACAAAATATTTTATAAGTACTTATATATATATACTCTTATACTTAGGTTATTAGAAAAGAATAAACACTTCATCTTCTCCGATTCCTTCTCCCGAACCAGAGCGGTGTGAGCGAGAGAGAGAATATTTCGTGAACCTTCCGGTGGCCGCCGACGGAGCTCCGGTGCTCGGAATCTCCAACCGAGCGTAGATATGGAAAGCTCTCATCGAGAGCTACGTTATCTTGGTAAATTTTTCCCCTTTCCTTGAGTTTTCTCGTTTGGGTTTTTCGGCCCTAACCCCCTTTTCGACCATTTTTGTCTAGATTTCAACTTCCTCCATCCTCCTTTGCCCCGATCTGTGACGCGGAGCGATTCAGAGAACTTTTCCGGTAAAACCAAGGCAAGTGGTGGTTTCCCCTCATTTCTCCTTGTCCGATTTGATGGTAACGGTTCAGTTTTATGTTCTTTAAAAATTTTCTTCACTTTGTTTTCTAACTTATTTCTACGATTAACCTTTTTGGATGATCACTCGAGATTGTAAGATTTTGTCTTGGTGAACTTGATCTTGTCATGATATATTTAATCGTTCTTGATGTGTATTATTAATGGCTTTAAATGTCTTACCTATCATTTTGAACGTATTTAAGTTTGTCTAGGATTGTAAATCGTTCATAGGGGTTGATCAACCACGTCTTGAAACTAGAAGTGTCAAGTAGAATCTGACGAGACAAATCTCGAGATATATTTGTGTTGTGGTTTCTTGGGTTTCTAAAATTTGCGGGAGTTAGTGGATAAAACCACCTCCGCATGGTCGGACTCCTTTATGGTACCTTGTGGAAGCCTACCAGGTTTTTTGGTCATCTGCGGTGTATGGTGGAGAGTATGAGGCTCCCTCGCAGTTAAGCGGATAAATTATTTGTGAGGGGTGTGTCTAGTTGAGTGACCACCTTGCCCGTGTTTTTGAGGTAGGGTCGACCACAGGTGCTTAGTAATGCTAGTTAAATTTCTTCTTTATGTTTTTACTTTTGTTGTTCCCTTTTTGCCTTGAGAAATCTTGTGTATTTGTGGGAGTACATGACGATTCACGTAGGTATTTCTTCCTTTTCCTGTTCGACACCTTACTTCAGTACTGTTGGTCTTGGGTTGGTACCCCGTCTGACCTTTGTTTTATTTTGTTTACTTCTCTGCCGCCATTTGTCCCTCTTGCTGAGGTGTTCTGTCTATGGAATGCCTCAGGTTCAGAGCATTAGCAGGTAGCGGAGCCAGTTTTGGAGCCTTGGCAGCAGCAGTTTGGCTGTAGTTTTCCCCCTCGCCGTAGCGAGGTAGTTTATTGTTTTAGTTTTCTTTGCCTAGTTTCAGACATATTTGTACTATGGGTTTGTGTCAGGTTATTGACGCCCACAGGATTGTTGATTCTTTTTGACACTTGCTAGCTGTTGTGGTTTCCTTTTGTTTGGTTTACATTACTTGCTCTCTGGGATGATTTATTGCTAGGATTGCATGTTAGATATTTTTAACCTATAAAACCCTACTATCAGTAAAGCATACTTGTCATCTTTTTCAAAACTAAGCCACTACTTTCTATTTAGCGTAAAGACTTTCTATACTTATTATAAATCTAGGGTTGCATAGTATGAGTTGTTCCTCGGGGACATTTATACTCTTGTAGAATATTAGAGTCAATTTAAACAAGTATCTTCCGCAAGCATATAACTTATATTTTAAACTGTGGACTTGATTATTCACTAAGCCGAGGGATACGGCTACCGTCATTACTTAAACTGGATTTCATTCATAACAAATTATGTTCCTTTTTTTAAAATCGTAGCGTTTGGAGTATTGCCTGAACGTCTGCAGTTATCCCCTGCACGGCGTGGCATCACGACGCGTATTTTCCCCCTTGCTCTGATATAATTAAATTGTTGGGTAAAAATGCGGGTCGTGACAGTTGGTATCAGAGGGAGGTTGCTTGACAATTGGTCGGGCAACCTTCCCTTGTTAGTGTTAGTTGCTTAGTGTCATATCATACACACACCGATGTGTCATCAAGATGTCTTGGCTGAAGTATTAACACTACACTCATAAGCATGATTAGAAGTATACGGGGCATATTATATAGTATGGGATACATAATATGTGTTTGTATATGGATCCACCATAGGTGGCAACATGTGAGGGTTATGTAGTATGGGATGCATAACCTCACCACATGAATGCCCATTAGCACGTTTTCCTTTCGTTTCATTCAATATTATGTAGTATGGGATGCATAACATTGCATGTCTACGCTGCTTATAACATGCATTAAGGCCTTTTATAGAATTCATAGCACCACATGCATAGCATAATATAACATAAGCACAACATGCCAAGCTAAAGATTTACTTGATAACATATGTACACACATGATTTTAAATAAGAGTAAAGAATTCATGCATTCATATCATAGGCACATAAGTCAATAGGATGATAGGATATCATCCTGAGTAGGACATATCATCATCATATTATCCCAGAGCAAGTGACAGCTTTAGCAAGTGTCTTTCAAGTATGGTCTGAACTAGTTTGGTTTGCCCTAGTCGTAATCTAGGATTTTAATTGGGTTGTTCGTTTGCCTTTTTAGAAATGCCTCCAAAGCATATTACGATGAGATCGACTCCCTAGTCGGAGGGTGAGTCGTCAGGTGCGCAGAGTGATGTGTTGATTGAGAGTTTGCGCCAGAGCAACAAGGCTCTGTAAAGGCAAGTAGTTGCGATACAAACACAAATTCAGTCATTGTTGTCTACCGCTCCAGCGCGGAAACCTTCAGTGCAAGAGCCTGCCTTTGGTCAAGTCGTTCCTGATACCCCTGCTCCTCTGGTGGCCCCGGTGGCAATACCACCAGAAATGAATTTCATATCGCATTTCCAGTGATTGGGACCTCCCACCTACGACGGGAGTGCCGACTTTATGATTTTTGATGATTGGATCTTCTCAATCGAGGAGATGTTTTCGTATTTCGGGATTCTAGAAGCCCAGAAGGTTATGATTGCAGCCTATCAGTTAAAAGGCCTAGCAAATAGTTGGTGGATTCGTGAAAAGGAGAGTTTGAAGGAAGGCTGTACCTGGGACTCTTTCAAGAAGATGTTGCTGAAGAAGTTTCTGCCCTCGGTCGAGCAGGACCATCTCATGAATAACTTCCTGCATTTGAAGCAGAGACAGCTCACGGTGAGCGAATATGAGATTGAGTTTAGCAAGTTGAGTAGATTTTCTCCCGATTTGGTAGCTTCGGAGGAGGGAAGAGTGAAACGTTTCCTTGGAGGAATAAGAAGTGATGTCCAGCAGTGGGCATGCGCTTATGGAGCTGACAGTTATGCTGTGGCAGCGGAAGCCGCACTAAAAGTTGAAGCGATTGAAAATGCCAAGAACCGCGGTGTTGTGGCGAGGAAAGAGAAAAGGAAGGGTGTTGAGGATGGTAGCTCCAGGGCATCTGGCCCTTCTTCGAAGAAGAAAGGTAAGGAAGTGTGTAGTTTTTGTGGTCATCCTAGCCACCCTTACGAAAGATGTTTCAAGATAACAGCCACCCTGAAGCAGCAGCAAGTGCACACAATCTAAGGTGCACCCAAGGGAGAGCTCGTGTGCTCGTTCTGTGCAAGGAAGGGTCATGATGTGAGTCAGTGCTGGATGAAAGAAAGGACCTGCTTCCAGTGCGGGCAGATGGGACACTAGAAATCTTCGTGCCCCCAGGCTCAAAACCCACTACAGCCTGCCCCGCTTCGAGCTCTGCTGCCACCACCAACCCTAGATAAAGGAAAAGGAAAGCTGAACGTGATGACTAGAGAGGAAGCTCAAAACTCTACGCAAGTTATTTCAGGTTAGCACCAATTTATTTTATCCCTATTATTTATCGTTGTTGTCATGGTTATCGTTCGTTTAGTTATGTATGTTACGGTTTTAGGGGAGTTTAAGGTGCGGAATAGGTGGGCGCGCGTTCTGTTCGATTCGGGTGCCACCCATTCCTTTGTGGCAAGGAGGTTTGTTGATAAACATCACCTGGATGTTGATCAATTGAGAGACTCCTTCAACGTCAAGCTTCCCTCCGGTGATTCGGTGATATCCAATCAAGGAGTTCTGAGATGCCCTATTCATCTTGGCAATTTTCTGGCCCTTGCGGATCTATTAATTTTAGACCTGACTGATTTTGATGTGATTTTGGGCATGGACTGGCTATCCAAGTATGATGCAGTCATCCAGTGCAAGGCAAAAAGACTGGACTTCAGGATGGACAATGGCAAACCTATGAGCGTCTATGGATTTCAGGACCGAGTTTCCCCTGTCATTTCTGCGGTACGTGCTATAAAGTCTGGTTGCGAAGCGTTTTTAGTTTCTATTTCTGCTCTAGAAACAGCTTCTGTTACACCACGTCTCGAGGATGTCTCGGTGGTGCGAGAGTTTCCAGATGTCTTTTCTGATAGTTTCCAGGACTTCCTCCTGAGAGGGAGATTGAGTTCATGATTGACCTCGAGCCAGGCACTCGTCCAATCGCAAAAGCACCGTACCGTATGGCTCTGCGTGAGTTGGATGAGTTGTGTACTCAGCTCGATGAGTTGCTGAGGTGTGGTTTTATTAGGCCAAGTTCTTCTCTGTGGGGTGCTCCGGTTTTGTTCGTAAGGAAGAAGGACGGATCGATGAGGCTTTGCATCGATTATAGGGAATTAAATAAGGTGACCGTTAAGAATAGATATCCCCTGCCAAGGATCGATGATTTGTTCGATCAGTTGCGTGGTAGCTCGGTATTTTCAAAAATCGATCTTCGCTCAGGATACCACTAGTTGAGGATTTGCGAGGAAGATATTCCCCGAACCGCATTCCGTTCACGGCATGGAGATTATGAGTTTTTGGTGATGTCTTTCGGTTTAACCAATGCACCCTCTGCTTTCATGGATTTGATGAATAGGGTGTTTAAGGATTTCTTGAACCAATTCGTTATTGTGTTCATAGATGATGTCCTAGTGTATTCCCGCAATGTTGAGGAGCATACTCAGCATTTGTGTTTGCTTTTTCGACCCTGAGGGAGCATAAGCTATATGCGAAGTTGAGCAAATGTGAGTTCTGGCTACCTCAGGTGTCCTTTCTGGGTCTTGTTATAGGCAAGGGCGGTATTTCTGTAGACCCGACCAAGATTTCTGCCGTGATGGAATGGGAAAGACCTTGTACACCTAAGGAGATTAGGAGCTTCTTAGGCCTCGCTGGCTATTATAGAAGATTCGTGGAAAGATTCTCGGTGTTGTCTGCTCCTTTAACTAGACTTACTCAGAAGAATACTGCATTTATTTGGAGTGATAAGTGTGAAGAGGCTTTCCAAGAGTTGAAGAAGAGACTGTGTATTGCCCTAATTTTAACCTTACCTACTGAAGGAGTCGAGTATGCTGTGTACGTCAATGCATCACACATCGGACTTGGTTGTGTTTTAATGCAAGATGGTAAGGTGATCGCGTATGGATCGAGGCAACTAAAGATTCACGAGAGAAACTATCCTACGCACGATTTGGAGTTTGTTGCCGTAATTTATGCGCTGAAGCTGTGGCGACACTTATTGTATGGCACGCTATGCAAGATCTATACGGACCATAAGAGTTTGAAGTACGTCTTCACTCAAAAGGAACTAAATCTACGCCAGCGTTGGTGGTTAGAATATGTGGCGGATTATGAAGTAGAAATTCTTTATCATCCGGGAAAGGCTAATGTAGTAGCTGATGCGTTGAGTTAGAAGACCGCTAAAATTTTTAATCTATCGGTACCGTCCTTAGTAGAAGAATTCTTGTTGATGAACATCGAGTTTGGGAGTAGTTCTACGCCTGCTAGTTTGGAAGCAGAAGCGCCCTCTTGGATTTCCCTTACTAGGGTGCACCAAAAGGATGATCCGGAATTGTTGCACCTCTGGAATAGGTCTGAGAAAGGGGAGTTACCTGATTTTTCTTTGGACGAGCTAGGTACTCTGAAATATCAGGGTAGATTCGGTATTCCTGACATGGGTGACATTCGGGCTAGAATATGTGAAGAAGCTCATGGTTCCAGTGTTTCCTATCATCCTGGTTCCACCAAAATGTATAAAGATCTAAAGCAAATTGTTTGGTGGGCAAGGATGAAGGGCGATATCGCAAAGTTTGTATCAGAATGTTATACGTGTCAGCGTGTCAAGGCTGATCATAGAAGGCCTGGTGGTAAATTTACACCTCTTGATATTCCAAGTATGAAATGGGAAAGTATTTCAATGGATTTTATCACCGGTCTACCAAAATCACCCCGTGGGCATGACTCAGTTTGGGTGATAGTCGATAGATTGACAAAGTGTTCCCACTTTGTTTCATTTAAGATTGGGTATTCGATGAAGAAGATAGCTGAGCTATATCTTGAAGAGGTCATCAGGTTACATGGAGTTCCTATTAGCATTGTATCAGATCGGGACTCCAGATTTACGTCTCACTTTTGGAAGAGCCTGCAAGAGGGATTGGGTACCGACTTGAGGTATTCCACCGCCTATCATCCGCAGACGAATGGGCAAACAGAAAGAGTAAATTAGATCGTGGAGGACATGATTAGATGTTATATTTTGGATCATGGTGGTGCTTGGGATGAGTGTCTCAGACTCATGGAGTTTGCTTACAATAATAGTTACCAAGAGAGCTTGCAGATGGCCCCGTTTGAGGCCTTGTATGGGAGGCGTTGTAGGACTCCCTTATTTTGGGCAGAGGTTGGTGAGAGACCATTGCTATGTCCGGAAGCCCTTGAGGAGATGAATTATGCGGTGACTCATATTCGAGAGAAGCTATGCGTAGCACAAGAGCGTTATGATAAATATGTTAATCGACGAAGGGTCGATTTGGAGTTTGTCGTTGGGGACTTGGTTTTCCTGAAAGTTTCTCCGATGCCAGGAGTAAAAAGATTTGGAAGGAACCACAAGTTAGACCCCCGGTATGTGGGACCTTTTCAGATTCTGGAGCGCATCGGAGTGTCAACTTATCGACTGGAATTACCTGCTAGCTTCCCTAGTGTCCACGATGTGTTCCATGTGAGCTAGTTGCGAAAGTGTGTTCGTAGTGATCGTCAAATTCTTGACTCGGTGCCCCAAATTCAGCCCAATCTGTCGTATGTGGAAGAGCCTGTCCGCGTTTTGGAATCTCAATAGCGTGTCTTGTGAAGGAAGACCATCCCCATGGTTAAGATTCTTTGGAGAAATCAAGTCGTCGAGAGCGCGAGGTGGGAATTGGAGTCAGCAATGAGAGAATCTCATCCGCACCTCTTCTCCTAGTTTCGGGTATGTCATTATGTTTTCAGTGACATTTGATTTTATCATTTTGATTTGGTTTTGGAGTTGTGTTAAGTTTCGGGACGAAACTTATTTTTAGGGGGAGTGACTGTAACGCCCCCGATTTTTTCGACGATTTTATTTAAATGGGAAACATCATATTTATGACGTCATGGCGTTACCTTTAACGTCAAGATGACGGCGTAATGCCATAAAGGCATTTTCGCGTCCATGCATTCAAGTCGGCTGAATTCTTGTTGTAATGAGAAAATTTTGCATTTGGAATTTAAGTTGAGTTATTTTCGACTTACTCGTCAAGTTTCATCGCGATCCGAGCGATATTTGGGTCTCGGCGTTTTCCAAAGTTTTGTGGAATTTATGTTTTTCGTAAACTTTGAAAACTTATATCTCGAGAATGGCTCGTCTGATTTTGGTTTTGACTTCGCCGTTGTGTTCGTAGCGTCCGTGTTCGCCTACGGCATGAGTTTCATTCAAATCGGCGCTTGTTTGGGCCTCCGTTTTGATCTCGCGTTTCCTTATTCAAATATATATAAATACGATTATTTTAATATTAAATTACTATTCAAAAATGAAAGGTACTATTCATTCTAATAGTTTGATCAAAAGGTTAGATTTGCCAAGAAATTGTTTTTCCTGCAACCTTGACTCGTGTGAAGTTTCTGCTTATTATGTAAATCTTCTGTTCCTCCAATTCTGTATACTTGAGTAATCTGTTTCTGTATACTCGAGTAATCTGTTTCTGTATACTCGAGTAGTCTGTTTCTGTATACTCGAGTAATCTGTTTCTGTATACTCGAGTAGTATGTTTCTGTATACTCGAGTAGCCTTCTGTATACTCAAGTAGTCGGTTTCTGTATACTCGAGTAATCTGTTTCTGTATACTCGAGTAGTTTGTTTCTGTATACTCGAGTAGCCTTCTGTTTACTCGAGTAGTCTGTTTCTGTATACTCGAGTAGTCTGTTTCTGTATACTCGAGTAGCCTTCTGTATACTCAAGTAGTCGGTTTCTGTATACTCGAGTAGCCTTCTATATACTCGAGTAGTCTGTTTCTGTATACTCGAGTAGCCTTCTGTATACTCGAGTAGTCTGTTTCTGTATACTCGAGTAGCCTTCTGTATACTCGAGTAGTCTGTTTCTGTATACTCGAGTAGTCTGCTTCTGTATACTCGAGTAGTCTGTTTCTGCATACTCGAGTAGTCTATTTCTGCATACTCGAGTAGCCTTCTGTATACTCGAGTAGTCTGTTTCTGTATACTCGAGTAGTCTGTTTTTGCTTACTCGAGTAGCCTTCTGTATACTCGAGTAGTCTGCTGCCTTTCTCGTATAGTACGTCATAGTTTGTGTTCGGCCTTTTTGAGGGTCAAAACAGTACTATATGGAAAAATGGCTAACATAAAATTTGTTTGTCTCGACGAGATCTACAACTTTCATGTTGGGCACTTTTCGATTCGAAGCCATTCTAGACCTATAATTTTGTTTTTCGCGAACTGCTCGTACTTATACCATTTTTTTATATTTAGACAAAATATTTTATAAGTACTTATATATATATACTCTTATACTTAGGTTATTAAAAAAGAATAAACACTTCATCTTCTCCGATTCCTTCTCCCGAACTAGGGCGGCGTGAGCGAGAGAGAGAACATTTCGTGAACCTTCCGGTGGCCGCCGACGGAGCTCCGGTGCTCGGAATCTCCAACCGAGCGTAGATCTGGAAATCTCACATCGAGAGCTACGCTATCGTGGTAAATTTTTCCCCTTTCCTTGAGTTTTCTCGTTAGGGTTTTTCGGCCCTAACCCCCTTTTCAACCATTTTTGTCTAGATTTAAACTTCCTCCATCCTCTTTTGCCCCGATCTGTGACGCAGAGCAATTCGGAGAACTTTTCCGGTAAAACCAAGGCAAGTGGCGGTTTCCCCTCATTTCTCCTTGTCCGATTTGATTGTAACGGTTCAGTTTTATGTTCTTTAAAAATTTTCTTCACTTTGTTTTTCAACTTATTGCTACGATTAACCTTTTTGGATGATCACTCGAGATTGTAAGATTTTGTCTTGATGAACTTGATCTTGTCATGATATATTTAATCGTTCTTGATGTGTCTTATTAATGGCTTTAAATGTCTTACCTATCGTTTTTGAACATATTTTAGTTTGTCTAGGATTGTAAATCATTCATAGGGGTTCATCAACCACGTCTTGAAACTAGAAGTGTCAAGTAGAATCTGACGAGCAAAATCTCGTGATATATTTATGTTGTGCTTTCTTGGGTTTCTAAAATTTGCGGGAGTTAGTGGATAAAACCACCTCCGCATGGTCTGACTCCTTTATGGTATCTTTTGGAAGCCTACCGAGTTTTTTTGGGCATCTGCGGTGTATGGTGGAGAGTATGAGACTCCCTCACAGTTAAGCGGATAAATTATTCGTGAGGGTTGTGTCCAGTTGAGTGACCACCTCGCCCGTGTTTTTGAGGTAGGGTCGACCACAGGTGCTTAGTAAAGCTAGTTAAATTTCTTCTTTATGTTTTTACTTTTGTTGTTCCCTTTTTGCCTTGAGAAATCTGTTGTATTTGTGGGAGTACGTGACGATTCACGTAGGTATTTCTTTCTTTTCCTGTTCGACACCTTACTTCAGTACTGTTGGTCTTGGGTTGGTACCCCGTCTGACCTTTGTTTTATTTTGTTTACTTCTCTGCCGCCATTTGTCCCTCTTGCTGATGTGTTCTGTCTTTGGAATGCCTCAGGTTCCGAGCATTAGCAGGTAGCGGAGCCGGTTTTGGAGCCTTGGCAGCAGCAGTTTGGCTGTAGTTTTCCCCCTCGTCGTAGCGAGGTAGTTTGTTATTATAGTTTTCTTTGCCTAGTTTCAGACATATTTTTAATGTGGGTTCGTGTCAGGTTGTTGACGCCCACAAGATTGTTGATTCTTTTTGACACTTGCTAGCTGTTGTGGTTTCCTTATGTTTAAATTACATTACTTGCTCTCTGGGATGATTTATTGCTAGGATTGCATGTTAGATATTTTAACCTATAAAACCCTACTATTAGTAAAGCATACTTGTCATCTCTTTCAAAACTAAGCCACTACTTTCTATTTAGCGTAAAGACTTTCTATACTTATTATAAATCTAGGGTTGCATAATATGAGTTGTTCCTCGGGGACATTTATACTCTTGTAGAATATTAGAGTTAATTTAAACAAGTATCTTCCGCAAGCGTATAACTTATATTTTAAACTGTGGACTAGATAATTCACTAAGCCGAGGGATACGGCTACCGTCATTACTTAAACTGGATTTCATTCATAACAAATTATGTTCCTTTTTTTAAAATCGTAGAGTTTGGAGTATTGCCTGAACGTCTGCAGTTATCCCCTGCACGGTGTGGCATCACGATACGTATTTCCCCCCTTGCTCTGATATAATTAAATTGTTGGGGAAAAATGCGGGCCGTGACAATACCCAAGGGCTCGACATGGAGGTCCAACCATACACCCGGAAGATCTTAGATTGCTTCCCCTCCCTAGCCAAATGTCGAGCTAAGGATACCTCAAAAAGCGCAAGAAGATCCGGGCACAATTAAGCATGCCTTCTGAGGTACCCCCTTGGGTCTATTGATAGATTTCTAAAACATGCCTGCAAATAGCCAACCTCCGCTATTTCAAATAGCTATGCGCCTCCAAACTAGGTCTGACAACAGTGTAACTCCGCTGTTCTGACAGGCTATAGGCAGTCTAATGGAGGGAAAATAATAAAGATACATCACAGAAAAACTAGGCAAGTGGCCCTCTAAAACGTCCACTCGCCTGGGGCAGCGAGTCCTCGATTGAGCCAGCACTCACAACCTCTTCTAGCCATGGGTGAGTGGGGGTCCGGCCTGCCCCACTCGCTTGCTGCTCGTCGAGCCCCTGGGGCGAGTGCGAGCCGACCTACTCCACTTGCCCCTCACACAATACACCCCACTTGGGTGAACTGAGGAGGCTCCCAGGGATATCACCTCCCTCCGGCTTTCCTAGAACTCGGACTGTTAGACTTTGGACGATCTGGATCCTGTTGACCACCACTCGCAGGATAGGGGGTGGTACAGTATATTAAGCATATATGCTCAAAGATGAGTTCTGTTTGTTGCATTGGAATTGTATAGTTGATACAAGTGCAATAAAAATTTCTTCAGTCCAATCCGAGATCATTTAGAGAAAATGATCATTTCAAGTAGAATTGTGCGACACAACGACTCATATTTAGACTATTGAGTTTATGAACTCAGAATTAACCACAGTCAGTCGTATTGTGTTCCACTGCATACTAGGAAGGTTCTAGCTATTTATTTTTATGGAATGCTTATAAATTACTTATAGTGAAAAGTTGATGGTCAGCTAAGCCCGGATACCATTTGTAATGGTACAGGAAGGTTTGTGACTCTAGATAACATGGAGAAGTGCACCCTGGGAGCTTTGTCATTTCTTATGCCTGTACGGTCCCTCTGCTTGTTGGCCAAATTATAGTTATCTAAGAAGTTGCTCACATCTAGGAGTACACATTGATGTATGTTGGGTACTGAGTAGTATGTATGATCACACCAAAAAGTGTCTGGATCGACATCTATCACTGATGACCATATAGGTGAGGCTAGTAGGGTTTGCTACCCTATTGGAAGAGAAGCGATCAAACTATATCTGTACATAGGGTGTTTTTGCTGGTTGTGAACACCTGCATGAATGCGTGCTTGCTAGTATAGCTTATTTTGAATAAATAATACATATACTATTGGGTTTTCTTTATATGAGTGAAGCAACACCTCACCATGTGCGCAACAAAATAAATATAGAAAAACCCTAACTAGAGTAGGAACTTGCATTTCCATGACTCAATAAATAGACTGAAAGTGAGGGTAAGATCTACCTTTACTCTAGAGGGGGGTGAATAGAGTATATTAAAATTATTTTCCAAATAAAAAATTATTTGGCAGTGGAAGACTTGATTTATATATGTGTGTATTGTGCTTGCAAAGAATGAAACAAACTAAAGCAAGAAGTAAAAACACAGCACACACCAAATAAAACACAGCAACCAGAAGACAAAAGTATCTATAGTGGTTCCCCAATAAACCTGGGTACATCCACTCTTCTACCACCCTATGTAGGAATCCACTGCAGGAATAGTTGATCAGGTTTCCTGGGCACCAATGAGCTTTGATAAGGTGCTCAAAAACCAAAGCAGATTTTTTGATCAGGTGTCTTGCCACCACTGAGTTTTGACATGGTCTAAGAAACCAATCACAAAACTTTTGAAGGGAGTTATGAGTAACCCTTTTACACCAAAGAAAAATAAAAGAGGTGAAGTTGTTCTTCTCTGTTCAACAGTCTAAGAGAAGACTAGTGGATTGTTGTTGTCAAATCCCCCCCTGAGATCTGCAATTGTTCAGGAAGAAGAGCTTTGCATAAGGTGATAGGTCTTCAGTCTGTTTGAGATCTCCAGCAAAGAATGATTTCAACAAAAGCTGAAATGTGATGTGTCTAGAGTCCTTGATTGATTGAAGCCTTTGAACACTTGAATCAGAAGAGATCTTGAAAGAATAGAGAAATTCTTTTCTATGTAGTGATCTCCTTTACTATTGTATTCCTTGTGTTCTGTATGAATTCTAACTTGTAATCCTGTAGACTTGTCTGAAAAATCTTGATTGATATCTCATCTTTGTTTCAAAAAGATTCTGAAGAGATATATTGAAAAATAGCCTTCTGAATCGCCATTAATCTGTCATAAATGACTTCCTTAAATGATATCTGTCTCTGGAGGAAAGTCCTAAGAGACATTCCTTTTTGTCTTCCTTAAAACTTGCTCCAGATTATTTCAAAGGAACACAAAATCCTTTGAAATAAATGTTGGATATATATAATATTGAATTCCATAACTGTCTGATTTCGAAATCCTGAAATCGTCGATCTCTTCAGAAAATCGTCGATCTGAGCTCAACTAACGTCGACCTGAGCTCAGAGACGGAAGCTAGACTGAAAACAGAAATCATCGATCTGTGCTCAACTATCGTCGACCTGAGCTTAGAGACTAGGATTATAGCTAGAGACAGAAACGTCGATCTGAGCTCGGAGATCGTCGAACCGAGTTCGACGAATCGTTGAACTGAGCTCAGAGATAGTCGAACTGAGTTCGACGCCTCGTCGATCCAAGCTTGACGATAATTGCCTTAGTCTTTCTGCATTGGTATTCTGAACTAGAAGGTCTTGGGGGCAGCTTCCAAACCTAAGTTCTAACCCTTAGACTCATTCTAATTGACCTTTAATACTATACAATAAGGTCAAAAAAATTTCCTAAGAACATAGTGATCCTTGCCCAAATTAGTAATAGGGTGTTCCAACAATCTCCCCCTATTTGGGTTAGGATTACTATTTACATGACAAATAGGAAATAATAAGCATACAGGTAGAATTAAAAAGCAGAAACAACAAGCAGAAGAATGAATTGCAGCATTGCAGAAGCACATAAAGTATCACAGCAGATAGTAAGAATTAAATATATACTGTCAGCTTACACAGTTACTCCTTATCTTGGCTCTTTTTGAATAAGATTTCTCTGTTTGGATTGAGAGCTTCCTTCTTGGATTTCCTATCATCAGCAGCACCTAGAGAGGTTTGAGATTTAGGACTGGGAACAACAGCCTCTAGTTGCTGCTTTATATAGCTTTCTGGATCAAAGAATTTCCTGGAGGAGTATCTTTCAATTTCCTTCTTTCTTTGCTCAGATAAAGTGGTGATATTTGAAGCATCTGTTCCCTTGCCTTCTTTATCTGATCCAAAGCAGCTAGCTTTTTTATTCTAGCAGTCCAAGATAGTGGATTATTTTCTGCATCTTCAAAAGGGACATGAGGTTCATTTATATTCATTGTATCATCAGAAGGAGTTCATAAAGACAACAGTATCTTTCAGCTTATAAGGGAAAGGAGCAGAAGTTGAGTCAATTAGTCCTTGTCCTTCCCTTTGATATGGATGTTGTCTAGATTGATCTCTAGAGTATACTTTATAATCTCTTTGGCTTCCTCTGTACTGACCTCTCCTTGAATGATAACCTCTATGTTAATATACTCTTGATTGAGATCTGTCTTGAGATTGAGAGAAGCTTTGATTTGTAGCAGATGAGATCTTAGAAGCAGAACCTCCACCAGTTCCTGTAACTGGAGGAGGAGGAGGAGGATACTTTAGCATACTTATCATACTTCCTCTTTTTCTTCATGGCCTTGAGCTGGTTCTTTGAATATTGCATCAAGGGTTCAGAGATGGGGCAATCATGCAGAATATAGTATGGAATATCATTGCCATCTTTCACTTTCTCTGGAGGTACCCTCTTCAATGCTTTGCTTCTAGCTTTCCTTTTCCTTGCAATGGTTGCAGAGGAGTAATCAGAATCAGTTTGGAATTTGTCACTGTCTGAACTCTGAGGATTGTCAGACAGTTTATCAACCCTTTTAATGTATTCCTTTTGTTGTTTTGATTGATTAGTAGAAATAACAGCAGTAGTAGTGACAGAATCAGCACTAATAGATACAACAACAGCAGCAGGCTCAGCAATAGCAGAAACAATTGGGGCAATAGGAGCAACAGAAATAGAAACTTCAGCAGCAGATTTTGGAACAACATCATCAGTAGCAGCAGGTTATGAAACAATATCATCAGTATCCATAACATCAACAGAATGAATACTTTCCATAGCCTTGAATGACTTGATATATGAAGAAATCAGGCTGGGCTCACAGCTGGCACTAAGCACAATGGCCTTAGTGAGATCTTCAACTTCCTGAGCTGTAAGATTGCTGAAGTGAAGTGTATCAAAAACTGATAACAGTGACCTGAGGTCAACTGTTAGAACTGGAACTGGATCTATAACTGGAATCTCTGGCAGGAAATCTTCTAAGGAAGGCACCATCTCTTCTTCATTAGGCATCTCCCCCTGCCTAGATTCAGTATACACTGGATCAAGGCACCCCACAGAAGGGATTGCCTGAGGAGGAGAAAGGGAAGCGAGCCTGGAAGATAACTTCTTGATGGATTTCAGGAGTGGATCCATGGAGGTCTCCAGCAGGAGTGCTATCCTGGGAGCCAACATCCCATATAGCCTATCTGCTAGGGAAGGAAGGTCTACTTGCTCAAGGGAAACTTGAGTAGAGGTTGAGGAGAGAGAGATAGAGATTGGTGTAGAAGGGGCTGCAGATATGGGAAGAGAAGTTGTGGATTGTAGGATGGATGGTTGAGAGACGGGAATGGTGGAGATGGATGTTAGTGGAGTGGAAATGGATGGGGTGAAGGATGTTTATGCAAGAATATCTTGGAGTAATTGTTGGTAGGAGGTAGAGGATGATGGGGGCTCAAGAGGTGAGGAAGGGGAATCATCCATGCAGGAGTCATCCATTAGATTGAATGATGGAAAGGATGAGGCAATGTCAAGGGGTGGATAATAATGTAGGGGATGGAAAAGGTCTATAGAAGTTGCTGGAGGAGGTGGAGTTGAGATTGGAGATGAAATGGTGATGGGGGAGGAGATTGAGGTAGTGATGGTGGAAGAAGGGGTGATTGAAGAAACAATGGGTGGGGTTGGTGGAGATGAGGAGGAGGCATACAATTCTTCTAATGGGGCAGTTGCCTGTGGGGAAGTGACCTGAACAGTCCTGGTGCCTGAAGTCAAGATAGCTGCAAGAGCTCTGATTGGTTTGACAATCTGCCTGTCCCATTTACCAAATAGGGCACAGGATAGCCTCTTGGAGGCATTGATGTGCATCCCACTAGACACAAGCAACTGAGGGCATCTGTTTTGCAAAAACAGCCCTAGAATCCTCCCAAAATTAACAAAATTCTTATTCACTTTTTTCTTGATTAAATCAAAGAAATTCTCTCCCCAATTCAAATGTTTCTTATCCACTAAAGCAGCCATCAAACAAAATTGATACCTTGAAATGGTATCATGAGCAGAATGCTTGGCTAACAGCACCTTTCCCACAACATAAGCTAAAAATCTATATTCAACTGACATATTCTTTTTAAGCAGTTTATTAGGGCTTCCTGCAGAGTGACCCATTCTATCAAGCATACTAGCAAACTCTTCTCTAGATAACTCAACTGAATCATGCCCAGTACTCAATTGAAAAACTTCTTTAAGGAGGGCAGGAGTTAGGGATACCGGAGTACCGGCTATTGTACAAACCACTGTATTTTGATCAGGGTTATGAGCCGTATACACCCACTCCTTGGTTTCATCGATAGCAAGTTTCATCCTTGTAGACATGATATACAACAACTTCTGTTCCTTGAATAATTCTAGGATGTCTTTGAATATTTGGTCACTTCCTTCAAAGGAATCCATATCGATGTAAAAACCCGTGTCGAACTTCATTGCTGCTAGAACTGCAATAGAAATGACCATTGTATACCTGCAAAAACGAACAACCGAGACCAAGTGCAGAGAAGTTTGGAGGGAAAGAAAGGTTCTGCATAGAGTATGAAAGCGCAAAAGGAGAACGACGGCCGAAAAATGAATTTTATATTAGGGTTCGACGCCGAAAATGAAAGATCGTTGAACTCCGTTCGACGATCTGGGCCACTAAAGGAATCTGAAGGATCTTCAACATCGTCGATCTCCGTTCGACGATATTGGAGAGCGTCGATCTCCGCTCGACAATCTCTGACCGGAGGAGATATCTTAGCAATATCTGGAAAGCGCTGAACTCTGGTCAACGATTGATGTGATCGTCGATCTCCGTTCGACGATCTTGGGTAAAAATGTCGAGCGCAGTTTAGAGATAAGAAATAACCTATAAACACTAGAAAAATCAAGTTTTTAGCCTAATCTTGGTCAATTTTAAGGTGTTAAAATCTTGGATCTTAATTTAGGCTTCCTCCATCAAATATTCCTAACTGATTAAGGAAGAAGGTGTGTTTCTTTTCATCCAATAGTTTGGTGAAAATATCTCCCCTTTGCAAATCAGTTGGGATATATTGAAGTTCAATTTTATTCTTCTCAACATTATCCCTTAAAAAGTGATGTCTAATTTCTATATGTTTGTCCTACTATTGAGGACTGGATTTTGTGCTATAGAAATAGCACTGGTGTTATCACAAAATATTTATGACTTTTCTAAGTTGTAACCATAGTCTAGGAGCTGATTTTGAATCCATAAAATCTATGAGCAACAACTACTTGCTGCCATGTATTCAGCTTCAGCAGTTGATGTGAACACAGATGTTTGTTTTTTACAAAACTAGGAGACAAGTCTGTCACCAAGAAACTGGCAAGTTCCACTGGTGCTTTTCTTGTCTACTCCACATCCAGCATAATCAGTATCTGAAAATCAAGTTAATTCAAATCTTGAGTCTTTTGGATACCAGAGACCTAGATTTGGACAACTTTTCACATACCTAAGAATTCTTTTTACCAATGTTAGGTGTGCCTCTTTAGGGATTACTTGGAATCTAGCACAGAAGCATATAGCAAACATTATGTCAGGTCTACTAACTGTAAGGTACAATAGAGAGCCAATCATTGCTCTATATGTTGTCTGATCAACAGGTTTCCCATGTTCATCAATATCTAATACAACATTAGTAGGCATAGGTGTTTTCATGTAGGATTCTTCAGACCTACCAAATTTCTTAACCAACTCTTTTGCATACATGGTTTGAGAAATGAATATGCCATCAGCATGTTGTTTGACTTGCAATCCTAGAAAGAAGGAAAGCTCACCCATGCTACTCATTTCAAATTTAGAATGCATTAGGTTTGAAAACCTTTTGCACAAATTTGAATTAGTGGATCTGTAAGACCCCCTTTTTTTTGCACCGGGGTCTTAGCCCAGAATTGCCGCTTTGCGGTGGCACCAACTCACGGGAAGGTCGCCACTACAAAACGCCAATTCTGCCTGCCCTTTTCGATCGCAGAATAGTAGCATAATGAAGTAAAAGCAAGTCCACAATAATCACATGTATATAAGTAAATCTCCACGAAGGGAGAGTCCACAATAATAATAATAATCAGAGTACAAAAAGGGGCTTGTGCCCAGTACATGTAATCCTCACTACAAGTCACTCGCGGAAGCAAAACTAAAATTAACCGTCACCGTAACTGTCACTGAACCGAGAGCACCCAAGCTGGACTGGCCCGTCTCCACCGACTCTGTACTCTGCTGGTACTGCATCTCTGGGTGCTTCTTCCTTTTAGGTCTGCCGCCGCCGCCTCGCGATCCACGTCTGCGTCTACGTCTTCGGCCTCCTGGCTGCTGAGCTGGTGGGATCCCACCCATCAAGGGGCATTTGACCCGTGTATGTCCCGGCTGGTGACAATGGTAACACGGTCGCGGGGCCAACTCTGTCAGGAACTGCAATAGTCGTGACCCTTCCGTATGGTACACCTAAAATGTTGTGGTTCGAAACCGTTAGTCATAAAGACTAAGCCCTACCATCCCCTACCCCTTCCCCCATGCCTCCTAGGTACCGAGCGGAGAGGAAGAAAGGGAAGGACATGAAGGTGGAGATTAAAACAAATAACAGGTGACAACGGACCTATACTAGCAATTCTATAATAATTATGATGGAAACAGAAAGTAAGAAATGTAACCTTAACTTATGCGTGGAAGCGCATAAGCCGAGGGATCTTTTGCAGGGCTCCCATCGTATAGAGTGTCCCATACCACTTATACGTTGGGGTGTCAGTTGTGAAACAGCAATGAATGGCAAGTAAGTGAAAGTACAAGAAATATAACCATTGATTTATAGGGATTACCCCTATAGACCAAGGGGTCGTTTTGCAGGGCCTATCGTATAAAACGTCCCATACCATTTTATACGTTAGGTGGCATGTTTATGCTATGACACACAATTATGCTATGAAATGCACAAGCAAGTGCAACACACCCACACGACTCTATGCGCACAGACCTTTAGTTCCCCCTAATCGGGAGGCTAGCTTCACCCCCAGGAACCTCCGTTGTGGCAAACGGAGACAGTGAGCCGGGCCCCTCACTCCTAGGCGGGTAACCACACTACTAGGCCTAGCCCTTCCGTACGCCCCTAGAAGAACACAACCTAGAGTATCCGCGTACTTGTGCTGGCTATACACACCAGGCTTTTCGCCGAGTCAACGTACTGCTGTCGGTGTGATCGATCGCCTAGTCCCGATGACCCACCACTTATATGCACATGCAACCATGTCAATTATATTTGTACAAGTTCTCATATTACCGAGCCTCCAGCTCTCTAGGCTACTAAGTCTATACCAAGTCCCCGAGCATCCTGCTCCTTGGACTTCCAAATTACCAACCAAACCATAGTCATTACTTGTAGGCCCTTAGACTATGGACCTTCTCTACCCATTCCAAGCCAATTCTTCTTCCTAAGTGTACAAGTGTAGGTGTGAGGTACAACTATTATTAGGGTTACTCTTGATCATTTTATTCCTAAGATTTAAGGTTAACCTTGGACTTCCCGAGGGTTACCCGGTGAAGGGCTCGCAGCGGTACTAGGAGCTATGATGGGGTGAATCCCAAAACTCCCTTTCCAAGGCACTTATTATACTTGATTGGTTCCCTTAACCCATTCCCTTCTCGCATTACAGTGGGCTACTCCTAGGGTGGCTTTGACTCTTCCTCTTCTCGGGGAGGACAGTCTTCCGTCAAACCCGAACACTACCTACCGCTAGTCAATCTCACCCCCCTACCCATCCTAACTTCCAATAATGAACTTGATTTAACTCACCTTGTCCAAACCAGCAAACTACCATAAATTCCATCTCCAAGTTCATTACCCACTCTAGCTCCGCTTCTGCAGTTTTACTAAACGCAGACCGTCCTAATCTTTATGAGGTATGCAAGGGGTGGTACTCCCAACTGTCTCCCAAATCCCATATAATATCTACTGGAGGTCTACCATGACCAAATTAGTCTAAATCCAGAAAATAATAATTTTCCTATTTCATTTGGCATTTAATTTATTTATTCTAAGATCTCAAATGCCCTTGTATGAACATGAAATGCACTAATGAGTCAATAATAAATCATCATAAAATCAGTAAAAATCATATGAGACATTAAAACAGCAATTCCAAGTTTTGAGAAATTCCAGAGATGTTTATGCCTATATTTCCTAATTTACCATTTTAGGCCAATTTTACTATATCATGAAGGAAGTACTATAAATATTTATCCAAAAATCCCAAGAAAATTATGTAAGCTATATAGTGACCTAAAACCATCATAAACCAAGTACCATAATTTTTCTCCATCAATTGAACTCTGAATTTATTTTAATGTAAGATACAAATTTTCATAACTTAATGAAGGAGATACTGTTTTTATCAATCTAAAATTCCAGAGAAAATTACCAGGTGACTACCATAAATTTGAAACACCCACTGATCAAATTTCATAATTTTCCAAACAATAATTGGGCACTATTTGTATTTTTGACTGTATATCACATTTAGCACATTAAAGAATAAAGTACCCAAAATAATCAGATAAAATTTTCAAGAAAATTACATAAGGAGAATCATGCTATAATATGCACTAATCTAAGATTTCATAATATTACAGTGAACAGAAATTCCAGAATCATCAAAACAAATAACTTGGGCACAATTAGAGTTGTAAATGAAGTACTGTATAAATTTGCCCAAAAATCTCCACAAAATTATATTATGTCTACATGGACCATAAAATTACTCTACCCAAATTTTACTAGATTTGTAGTTCAGTTGATAGCTTAATAATGCAAATAAAAGTTGGTGACCTAAACTAGGGTTAGGGTTTGAGGTGGGCTAAATGTCTCCAAATACCATAATATGTTCACCAGAGGACTTAAATAGCTCTATGGTCCTCTCCACCAAATTTCAAGTCAGTCCAAGGTCATTTGACCCCATGACCTTCACAACCCTTCAAATCCCATTAAGGTACCTACCCTAGGGTTTTAGGGCTACCCTACACCAAACCACTCTAAGCTCCCTTGGAGGATGTGTCATTCCCTAAAAAGTCAGTGACCAAAATATCAGCCTCTGTTGAGGTGATATGGCCACTCAAATACCAAGGGGGTGTTTGATCTTAGGTTATCCTATAAGGATCAACCTAGGGTTGGACACAAACCTAAACAAAACGTCTCCAAATGAGACGAAAGTTTTACTAGAACCTTATGATAAAACCAGGGACCACTCACCAAAATTTGGGAGGGTTTGGAAGTCTTTTAGCCATCTAATTAAATTAAGCTAGGATTATTGAATTTTTCTAAATACTATAGAAAACCATTCTCCAAAAATTCTCATTTTTGGATAGCACCTAGATATAGGAAGATTAGGCCACACCCCAAATTTCAAGTCATTTCGATGAAGGGATTGGAGTGGGGAATTTTTCTAAGGTCAAGACAGCCCTATGGATAGACCTCACCAAAAAGGGTGCTGTGGTCTAACCAGGACTCCAAATCGAGTGAAATCAATTTTGAAGTAAAGTAGACTTCAAGGGCTACATTTTCTTTGTTGACCATTTTTCCTGTAGAAGCTTCTAGGTATTTTTCCCAAATTATTTTAAGTGACAGATATTTTTATTCAGAAATTGTTTTAAAAATAGAATTTAATTCTCATGGCACCGTTCATCTTCTTCAACAGCCCGAAACCAGAAGCTTGAAAGCTTAGTTTCCTATAGCTTTTCCAAAGCTATTTCCCGGCCATCCAGCCATCTCCCTGGCCGGCCACCACCACCACCACCTTTGTTGAGGTGAGGGCTATCGTCGGGCGGCGGCACGGCCGCCGGAGAGGCGGTTCCCAGCGAACCCGCCACCATGCAAATTCCGGAAAAGCATGGAAACGCTCACCCGATCCGGCTCTTTTGAGCCCGATATCTCTCCTAATGATTTCTAAGATCTATCCATAGAAGAAAGAGTATAGGAGGACCTTATTCATGGTTTGACGGCGAGATGGACGTTGGACTGTCATGGCGCGGTGGTGGCGTCGTCGGAATTCTTCTACAGTAAAGTAGGAGGCTCGAAACTTCAGGTAAGGGCTGGGAAACTTCATCCTTGAGCCTAAGGGGCCTTTTTAAAGGGAAGAAAGGAGGGAGGGGAAAGGTTGAAACGTTCATGGACATTAATATTTCTCTTAATAACGTTTCGGTTATGATGTTTGGACAGTTGAAACGCTGGAAAACGAAGAGGTGTTTGCCAGATGGTGATTTCCTATTGGATCAACATTTCCTTATTTATTTAAATAATTTAAGAAGGAAACGGCCCATAAATACTCCTTGTGTAACTTCCCATAATCAGAATTGATTATAATGTCGGTTACCGAAATTTCCAGTCTGACCGACGTTTCGGCCTTGGTCACGGGCGTGACACATAGGTCACGGGCGTGACAGGCCCGGATAGCCAATTCTGGGTCGACGACCGTCGAACTGAAATCGACGATCATCGAACATGGTCACGCCCTATGTCACGGGCGTGACATTGTGGGTCACGGGCGTGACAGGCCTGTGTGGCCAATTCTGGGTCGACGACCGTCGAACTGAAATCGACGATCGTCGAACGTGGTCACGCCCTATGTCACGGGCGTGACATTGTGGGTCACGGGCGTGACAGGCCCGTGCTGCAAATTTTGGGTTTGACAATCGTCTACTTGAGGTCGACGATCGTCGAATGGTGGTCACGCCCTAGGTCACGGGCGTGACACATAGGTCACGAGCGTGACAGGGTTGAGGCAAATTCCGTGCTCGGCGATCGTCGCGCCGAGATCGACGATCGCTGAAGGGGTCACGCCCATGATCACGGGCGTGACACCTGCGTCACGAGCGTGACAGGGCCGGTTTAAAAATTCTGCGCCCGACGATCGTCTCCCTGGGATCGACGATCGTAGAAGGAGTCACGCCCTAAGTCACGGGCGTGACGGGTCGGTCACGGGCGTGACCAACCCGTGACCCGAAATCTCGGTCGATTATTTCAATTTTTGGGGCTTCCTAGGAATCTGTCACGACCAACCGACTCCTAGGGGTCTAGCCGGAAATGGGATGTTACAAATCCCAATAAACAAAACAAAGATTTCGTCCCCGAAATCCAGGTTAAGTCTACGGGGCTCCAATCGGGAGGGGAAAGGCTTGTAACATCCCATGCAAGTTGAAAGATTTACATTTCTACGTTACGTTTGCTATGTGTGGTTTGAAGTCTAATACCAGTTTGTCCAATTGACTAGGTATATACCCCAATAAACAAAAGATCAGCCCCTATCCTTGAAAATTTCAGTCCTACTGGTTTAAAACAGGAACACAAATTGGTTGTCCAGAGGGGTTTGTGAGGTATACCCGACCGAAAAGTTCTGGATACCTTTATTGCATCAAGTCCTGTGGCTCCCATGTATGCTCCTCCTGTCCATGATTGTTCCACAGAACCCTGACTAACGGAACCTTCTTCCGTCGCAAGACCCGCACTGTCGTGTCATCGATCTTGATAGGCTCCAAGTTGACTGACCGATTCAACACAATCGTCTTGGGCACCCCGTGCTAACGAACAGCTACTCACCATTCTTATGAAACACCCACAAGAGTTTTCTTCCGGGTCGAGATGATGCCAATTACCTCGTCCAGTCTATCCCTGACGTTCCCTTTACCATTGTGCCTGGGGTGGGGACGACGAATCCTGTGCATGAAATCTCTAATTATACCCTCGTACTCCCATTATATCTCGAGCAGTGGCTGTAATAGTTTCCCCAAAATTCTTTCACTTAGCCTTCAACAACTGAAGGACCTCACCGTACATCACAAAATCCATGACACTTTTATTCACTCCAGGGGGTAAATGTTCTAAGATACACCACACTTCCGGTAATTTAATTTCTCATTTGTGTGTATAGGCAATAGATTTATAAAATCTCCACACGATCATTGTCCTATTCCTTCGAGTACGCCCGAAATCAATCAATTCAACCTTACGGGTTATATTTAAGGTATCCGTCTTTCAATATTTTGTTTGCTCACATCGTGTAGTTTCCTAGAGTCCTCGTACTTCTGATGATATAATATAGCAATCTAGTCTTATCTTCGCCCGAACAACGTCGAATTATGTCAAATTCAATCTCACTAGGTTTGTTACGCCACATTCCTAAATTCGGGCTAAGGAAACCTAAGTCAATCCTATTTGCCCAATAAACAAAAGACAAGCCCCCAATAAACAAAGGATAAGCCCCTATCTTCCTTGGGCTAAGTATCTTTGATATTACCGTGTTATATCCGTCCTAGTTGGGTGCACAATTTCTAGGGCATCAATCTTCGACTTCGGGTTCCACCCTAGAACTCGTTAATATACTCCATACTTTACACCCTCTGAGTCACATTTGCGACAACCTTATCCGGGTCAAAATGTTCCCAATCTCACCTGGGTATTTTCCGAACTTGAATTCCTATCCGACCCTCAGTGTTTGTCTCGGTGGTTGCCTCCAGGTAATTTTATTACCGGTATTGAGGATTAAGACTACTTATCTTTTACCATTCTGCGAATGTACTATTGGTCTCAATTCTCCTTAAAGTAGTCTACTTATCCGAATAATCGTTGATTGGGGTAGTAGGGACACCCGAGTTTACGTCTTAGGTAGTCATTCTCATGCTAAACTCCTCCTTTATTCTCTTTGGGTATCTCCTTACCATAACCAAATTCATACCCAAGGTCTATTTTGACCTAGGGCATACAATAGACTGTCCTGGTTAGTCACGAGTCCTAGTTGGTTGAGTCTAAATCGTAGACTAGAGAATTATGTGAAATGTTCTCTGCCTCCGGAGGTGTTCCCTGCTGGGGGCAGGGTAGGACACAGGCTACAAAGAAGGATTCCAATTAACGATGAAGTGGACTTTCACATGTGATTTCCCTTATGGGCACACCACTGCTTCCGCTGCTTAGTTTGTCCCCAAACTAAACTCGAGCGGGGGTGACCCTGGGTTAGTGGACTGCTACTTTTCCGATTGAGGTTTCCTCTGATACCACTTGTAAGACCCCCCCCCCCTTTTTTTGCACCGGGGTCTTAGCCCAGAATTGCCGCTTTGCGGTGGCACCGACTCACGGGAAGGTCGCCACTACAAAACGCCAATTCTGCCTGCCCTTTTCGATCGCAGAATAGTAGCATAATGAAGTAAAAGCAAGTCCATAATAATCACATGTATATAAGTAAATCTCCACGAAGGGAGAGTCCACAATAATAATAATAATAATCAGAGTACAAAAAGGGGCGTGTGCCCAGTACATGTAATCCTCACTACAAGTCACTCGCGGAAGCAAAACTAAAACTAAGCGTCACCGTAACTGTCACTGAACCGAGAGCACCCAAGCTGGACTGGCCCGTCTCCACCGACTATGTACTCTGCTGGTACTACATCTCTGGGTGCTTCTTCCTTTTCGGTCTGCCGCCGCCGCCTCGCGATCCACGTCTGCGTCTACGTCTTCGGCCTCCTGGCTGCTGAGCTGGTGGGATCCCACCCATCAAGGGGCATTTGACCCGTGTATGTCCCAGCTGGTGACAATGGTAACACGGTCGCGGGGCCAACTCTGTCAGGAACTGCAATAGTCGTGACCCTTCCGTATGGTACACCTAAAATGTTGTGGTTCGAAAACCATTAGACATAAAGACTAAGCCCTATCATCCTCTACCCCTTCCCCCATGGCTCCTAGGTACCGAGCGGAGAGGAAGAAAGGGAAGGACATGAAGGTGGAGATTAAATCAAATAACAAGTGACAGCGGACCTATACTAGCAATTCTATAATAATTATGATGGAAACAGAAAATAAGAAATGTAACCTTAACTTATGCGTGGAAGCGCATAAGCCGAGGGATCTTTTGCAGGGCTCCCATCATATAGAGTGTCCCATACCACTTATACGTTGGGGTGTCGGTTGTGAAACAGCAATGAATGGCAAGTAAGTGAAAGTACAAGAAATATAACCATTGATTTATAGGGATTACCCCTATAGACCAAGGGGTCGTTTTGCAGGGCCTATCGTATAAAACGTCCCATACCATTTTATACGTTAGGTGGCATGTTTATGCTATGACACACAATTATGCTATGAAATGCACAAGCAAGTGCAACACACCCACACGACTCTATGCGCACAGACCTTTAGTTCCGCCTGTTCGGGATGCTAGTTCACCCCCAGGAACCTCCGTTGTGGCAAACGGAGACAGTGAGTCGGGCCCCTCACTCCTAGGCGGGTAACCACACTACCAGGCCTAGCCCTTCCGTACGCCCCTAGAAGAACACAACCTAGAGTATTCGCGTACTTGTGCTGGCTGTACACACCAGGCTTTTCGCCGAGTCAACGTACCGCTATCGGTGTGATCGATCGCCTAGTACCGATGACCCACCACTTATATGCACATGCAACCATGTCAATTATATTTGTACAAGTTCTCATATTACCGAGCCTCCAGCTCTCTAGGCTACTAAGTCTATACCAAGTCCCCGAGCATCCCGCTCCCTGGACTTCCAAATTACCAACCAAACCATAGTCATTACTTGTAGGCCCTTAGACTATGGACCTTCTCTACCCATTCCAAGCCAATTCTTCTTCCTAAGTGTACAAGTGTAGGTGTGAGGTACAACTATTATTAGGGTTACTCTTGATCATTTTATTCCTAAGATTTAAGGTTAACCTTGGACTTCCCGAGGGTTACCCGGTGAAGGGCTCGCAGCGGTACTAGGAGCTATGATGGAGTGAATCCCAAAACTCCCTTTCCAAGGCACTTATTATACTTGATTGGTTCCCTTAACCCATTCCCTTCTCGCATTACAGTGGGCTACTCCTAGGGTGGCTTTGACTCTTCCTCTTCTCGGGGAGGACGGTCTTCCGTCGAACCCGAACACTACCTACCGCTAGTCAATCTCACCCCCCTACCCATCCTAACTTCCAATAATGAACTTGATTTAACTCACCCTGTCCAAACCAGCAAACTACCAGAAATTCCATCTCCAAGTTCATTACCCACTCTAGCTCCGCTTCTGCAGTTTTACTAAACGCAGACCGTCCTAATCTTTATGAGGTATGCAAGGGGTGGTACTCCCAACTATCTCCCAAATCCCATATAATATCTACTGGAGTTCTACCATGACCAAATTAGTCTAAATCCAGAAAATAATAATTTTCCTATTTCATTTGGCATTTAATTTATTTATTCTAAGATCTCAAATGCCCTTGTATGAACATGAAGTGCACTAATGAGTCAATAATAAATCATCATAAAATCAGTAAAAATCATATGAGACATTTAAACAGCAATTCCAAGTTTTGAGAAATTCCAGAGATGTTTATGCCTATATTTCCTAATTTACCATTTTAGGCCACTTTTACTATATCATGAAGGAAGTACTATAAATATTTATCCAAAAATCCCAAGAAAATTATGTAAGCTATATAGTGACCTAAAATCATCATAAACCAAGTACCATAATTTTTCTCCATCAATTGAACTCTGAATTTATTTTAATGTAAGATACTAATTTTCATAACTTAATGAAGGAGATACTGTTTTTATCAATCTAAAATTCCAGAGAAAATTACCAGGTGACTATCATAAATTTGAAACACGCACTGATCAAATTTCATAATTTTCCAAACAATAATTGGGCACTATTTGTATTTTTGACTGTATATCACATTTAGCACATTAAAGAATAAAGTACCCAAAATAATCAGATAAAATTTTCAAGAAAATTACATAAGGAGAATCATGCTATAATATACACTAATCATAGATTTCATAACATTCCAGTGAACATAAATTCCAGAATCATCAAAACAAATAACTAGGGCACAATTAGAGTTGTAAATGAAGTACTGTATAAATTTGCCCAAAAATCTCCACAAACTTATATTATGTCTACATGGACCATAAAATTACTCTACCCAAATTTTACTAGATTTGTAGTTCAGTTGATAGCTTAATAATGCAAATAAAGGTTGGTGACCTAAACTAGGGTTAGGGTTTGAGGTGGGCTAAATGTCTCCAAATACTATAATATGTTCACCAAAGGACTTGAATAGCTCTATGGTCCTCTCCACCAAATTTCAAGTCAGTCCAAGGTCATTTGACACCATGACCTTCACAACCCTTCAAATCCCATTAAGGTACCTACCCTAGGGTTCTAGGGCTACCCTACACCAAACCACTCTAAGCTCCCTTGGAGGGTGTGTCATTCCCTAAAAAGTCAGTGACCAAAATATCAGCCTCTATTGAGGTGATATGGCCACTCAAATACCAAGGGGGTGTTTGATCTTAGGTTATCCTATAAGGATCAACCTAGGGTTGGACACAAACCTAACCAAAACGTCTCCAAATGAGACGAAAGTTTCACCAGAACCTTATGATAAACCCAGGGACCACTCACCAAAATTTGGGAGGGTTTGGAAGTCTTTTAGCCATCTAATTAAATTAAGCTAGGATTATTGAATTTTTCTAAATACTATAGAAAACCATTCTCCAAAAATTCTCATTTTTGGATAGCACCTAGATATAGGTAAGATTAGGCCACATCCCAAATTTCAAGTCATTTTGATGACGGGATTGGAGTGGGGAATTTTTCTAAGGTCAAGACAGCCCTATGGACAGACCTCACTAAAAAGGGTGTTGTGGTCTAACCAGGACTCCAAATCGAGTAAAATTAATTTTGAAGTAAAGTAGACGTCAAGGGCTACATTTTCTATGTTGACCGTTTTTCCTGTAAAAGCCTCTAGGTATTTTTCCCAAATTATTTTAAGTGACAGATATTTTTATTCAGAAATTGTTTTAAAAATAGAATTTAATTCTCATGGCACCGTTCATCTTCTTCAACAGCCCGAAACCAGAAGCTTGAAAGCTTAGTTTCCTGTAGCTTTTCCAAAGCTATTTCCCGGCCATCCAGCCATCTCCCTGGCCAGCCACCATCAGCACCACCTCTGTTGAGGTGAGGGCTATCGTCGGGCGGCGGCACGGCCGCCGGAGAGGCGGTTCCCGGCGAACCCGCCACCATGCAAATTTCGGAAAAGCATGGAAACGCTCACCCGATCCGGCTCTTTTGAGCCCGATATTTCTCCTAATGATTTCTAAGATCTATCCATAGAAGAAAGAGTAGAGGAGGACCTTATTCATGGTTTGACGGCGAGATGGACGTTGGACTGTCATGGCGCGGTGGTGGCGTCGTCGGAATTCTTCTACAGCACAGTAGGAGGCTCGAAACTTCAGGTAAGGGCTGGGAAACTTCATCCTTGAGCCTAAGGGGCCTTTTTAAAGGGAAGAAAGGAGGAAGGGGAAAGGTTGAAACGTTCATGGCCATTAATATTTCTCTTAATAACGTTTCGGTTATGATGTTTGGACAGTTGAAACGCTGGAAAACGAAGAGGTGTTTGCCAGATGGTGATTTCCTATTGGATCAACATTTCCTTATTTATTTAAATAATTTAAGAAGGAAACGGCCCATAAATACTCCTTGTGTAACTTCCCATAATCAGAATTGATTACAATGTCGGTTACCGAAATTTCCAGTCTGGCCGACATTTCGGCCTTGGTCACGGGCGTGACACATAGGTCACGGGCGTGAAAGGCCCGGATAGCCAATTCTGGGTCGACGACCGTCGAACTGAAATCGACGATCGTCGAACATGGTCACGCCCTATATCACGGGCGTGACATTGTGGGTCACGGGCGTGACAGGCCCGTGTGGCCAATTCTGGGTCGACGACCGTCGAACTGAAATCGACGATCGTCGAACGTGGTCACGCCCTATGTCACGGGCGTGACATTGTGGGTCACGGGCGTGACAGGCCCGTGCTGCAAATTTTGGGTTTGACGATCGTCGACTTGAGGTCGACGATCGTCGAATGGTGGTCACGCCCTAGGTCACGGGCGTGACACATAGGTCACGGGCGTGACAGGGTTGAGGCAAATTCTGCGCTCGGCGATCGTCGTGCCGAGATCGACGATCGCCGAAGGGGTCACGCCCTTGATCACGGGCGTGACACCTGGGTCACGGGCGTGACAGGGCCGGGTTGAAAATTCTGCACCCGACGATCGTCTCCCTGGGATCGACGATCGTCGAAGGAGTCACGCCCTAAGTCACGGGCGTGACGGGTCGGTCATGGGCGTGACCAACCCGTGACCCGAAATCTCGGTCGATTATTTCAATTTTTTGGGCTTCCTAGGGTTCTGTCACGACCAACCGACTCCTAGGGGTCTAGTCGGAAATGGGATGTTACAGGATCCAAATATAATATCATCTACATAAATTTGCACTAGTAGGTTATTGGACTTATGGGTTCTAATAAAAAGAGTTTGGTCTACTCTACCCCTTATAAAATCATTTTTCAAAAGAAAGCATGCTAAGGTCTCATACCATGCTCTAGGATCTTACTTTAGACCATATTATGCTTTATGCAATTTAAAAACATGATCAGGATGAGTTGGAGAGATAAAACCTGGGGGTTTTCTAACATAGACTTCTTCCTTGATATCTCCATTGAGAAATGCACTCTTCACATCCATCTGATAGACCTTAAATCCCTTGTGTGCTGCATAAGCTAGAAATATTCTTATGGCCTCCAACCTTGCAACTGGTGCAAAGGTCTGGTCATAATCTATTCCTTCTTCTTTTGAGTATCCTTGTGCAACTAGTCTTGCCTTATTCCTGACAATGATTTCTTGATCATCCAGCTTGTTTCTGAACACCCATTTTGTTCTAACAATGGAATGATCCTTTGGTCTTGGCACTAGTTCCCAAACTTTATTCCTTTCAAATTGATGAAATTCCTCTTGCATTGCAATGATCTAGTGTGGATCTTGTTCTACATCTTGTATGGATTTAGGCTCAATTTGAGATAAAAAGCAGGTGTGCATCAGGTTTTTGTTGACCTAATTTCTGGTTTGAACACCAGTTGAGATGTCTCTAATCACTTGGGAGATTGGATGATCTCTTGATGTTACTAAATCAACAGGGGGTGTTGATTGTTCACCAACCTGTGTTATTATTTCCTCTTGTAGAACAACAACTGGCTCTTCAAAGTGGTTCTCACCAAGATGTTGAGTACCAAGATGTTGAGTGTCCTCTTCATCTTCACTATTTTATATCTTTGTTGGATAGGCAAATGTGTTGTATCCTTTTCTATAATGTGTAACCTGTCCAAATTTTCTGAAAGAGAATGTACCTGCAAGGGTTCTATGGTAGAAGTATTCTTCTCCTTATAAGACATGTTAGTTTCATCAAAAGATACATGTACAGATTTTTCAATTTTAAGAGAAGAATTGTTAAACACCCTATAAGCTTTACTGATCATGGAGTATCCCAGAAACACTCCTTCATCAGCTTTAGCTTGATATTTTTCTATGTACTTCTTGTCATTATTGTGTATGTAACAAATGCAACCAAAAATATTGAAGTAATCTACTTTAGGTTTCTTACCTTTGAGTAATTCATAGGGAGTCTTGCCTTTAGCTTATGTATCAAACTTCTATTCAATACATAGTTTGAGGTGTTCACTGCCTCTGCCCAAAAGGATAGAGGAAGGTGAGCATCTGTCAACAATATAGTAGAAGATTCAATAAGGGTTCTATTTTTCCTTTCAGCTACCCCATTTTGTTGAGGAGTTCTAGGAGCTGAGAAAGTGTGTCTGATCCCTTCACTCTCACAGAACTCTTGTATAAGATAGAAATATTCTTATGGCATCCAACCTTGCAACTGGTGCAAAGGTCTGGTCATAATCTATTCCTTCTTCTTGAGAGTATCCTTGTGTAACTAGCCTTGCCTTTTTCCTTACAATAATTCCTTGATCATCCAATATGTTCCTGATCACCCATTTTATTGCAACAATAGAATGATCCTTTGGCCTTGGCACTAGCTCCCAAACTTTGTTTCTTTCAAATTGATGTAACTAATCTTGCATTGCAATGATCCAGTGTGGATCTTTTTCTGCATCATGTATGGATTGAAGCTCAATTTGAGATAGAAAGCAGGTGTTCATCAGATTTTGGTTGAACTGATTTCTGGTTTGCACACCAGTTGAGGTGTCTCCAATCACTTGGGAGATTGGATGATCTCTTGATGTTACTAAATCAACAGTGGGTGTTTATTGTTCACCAACCTGTGTTGTTGTTTCCTCTTGTGGAACAACAACTGGCTCTTCAATGTGGTTCTAACCAAGATGTTGAGTGTCCTCTTCATCTTCACTACTTTCACCTTTTTGTTGAACAGGTGAAGGTGTGCACCCACTTCAATAATGTTTAACCTGTTCAAATTCTCTGAGAGAGAATGTACCTGCAAAGGTTCTATGGTAGAAGTATTCTTCTCCTTATAAGACATGTTAGTTTCATCAAAAGATACATGTACAGATTCTTCAATTTTAAGAGAAGATTTGTTATACACCCTATAAGCCTTACTGATCATGGAGTATCCCAAAAACACTCCTTCATCAGCTTTGGCTTGAAATTTTGCTATGTATTTCTTGTCATTATTGTGTATGTAACAAATGCAACCAAAATTTATGAAATAATCTACTTTAGGTTTCTTCCCTTTGAGTAATTCATAGGGAGTCTTGCCCTTCAGCTTATGTATCAAACTTCTATTCAACACATAGTTTGAGGTATTCACTGCCTCTGCCCAAAAGGATAGAGGAAGGTGAGCATTGTCAACAATGTAGTAGCAAATTCAATAAGGGTTCTATTTTTCCTTTCAGCTACCCCATTTTGTTGAGTTCTAGGAGCTGAGAAAGTGTGTCTGATCCCTTCATTCTGACAGAACTCTTGCATAAGAAGAGAATCAAACTCTGTCCCATGATCACTTCTAATCAGGGCAATGTGAGTATTGAACTCAATCTGTATGCATTTGAGAAACTCTGTCAAACACTTACAGTTATCAGACTTCTTCCTCAGAAAGAACACCCATGTGAATCTAGAGAAGTCATCTACAACCACTAAAGTGTAAGATTTCCCTCCTAGGCTTTGTACTGTAATGGGTCCAAAAAGATCCATGTGTAACAGATACAAGATCCTAGGTGAATCACTCTTATTAAGTGACTTGAAACTATTTTTAGTTTGCTTGCCTAATTGGCAAGCCCTGCAAAGTCCTTCCTTCTTGTAGGGGCCAGAAGGTAGTCCTCTAACAAGGTTGTGCTTGGATAGCCTAGCAATGATTCTAAGGTTTAAGTGTCCTAATCTCTTATGCCAAAGGTCATTTGGTTTACTAACAGAGTTGAACAAGCAAATATCTACCTTGGTTGAATGAAAATCTACAAGATAAATGTTACCTTTACTTTTACCTATCAACACAGTTGTGTTGTCCTCTGATTTGATTTTGCATTAAGATTTGTTGATTGTCACTTGGTAGCCTTCATCACACAGTTGACTGATGCTGATTAGGTTGTGCTTCAGTCCTTCCACATAAGCCACCTTCTTGAATGTGACTGACTCTATTTGGACTGCACCATATCCCTTGGTTTACCCTAAGTTTGAATCTCCAAATATGACTTTGGGTCCAAGCTTGGCTTTGAAGGATGTTAAATTATCCTTGCTTCCTGTCATGTGCTTTGAGCACCCACTATCCAGATACCATTGCTGGTTTTTTTTTGGATAGGTCTTCACCTCCATACATAATGATTCACTTGTTTTTGACCAAGTTTACCTTGGGCCTAGGTTGATAACCTTTAAATTATGAAATAAAAAACATCCCTGACTGACTCTTATAACCTTCAGGATGATATCTCCTAGGAGGTATTATCAATTCAGTATAGGGGTTAAAGTTTTGGGATGTAGGACCACTAGGATTGAATTTTGATTTACCCTTAAAAGTTTGTTCAAAGCTCTGATCTCTGTTCGACGATCTCTGAGCTGAGTTCGACGATCTTGGGTCAGATCGTCGAGCTCCGTTCGAAGATCGACTTTGCCAGAGTTCAGAGTTCGGCGATCGTCAACCTGAGTTCGACGATTCATCTTGAGATCGCTGAGCTCTGTTCAACGATCGTTGAGCTCTGTTCGATGTTTTCCGTTAAACACTTGTTTTTCTTAGGTAAATCAGGATTCTTCCTAGCTACCTCTACAACTCCCTTTCCTTTATCTGAGATAAACTTAATTGGGGTTGTTAACACTATAGGTTGGCTGGATGAAGCACTCAATCCCAGTGTACTTTTAAGTCTTGAGTTCACTGTACTTGTGATGTCCATCAGTCTGATGGTTCTCCCATTAAGGGATTCTTCAATCTTCTTTGCTTGAGATAGTTCACTTTTCAATGAAGCTATCTCCTCCCTACAACATTCCAACTCCTCAGAGAGTTTGAGGTTGTCTGACTTTAAGATGCTATGTTCAGACAATTGATTTCTGTGAGAGATAATCTCTTTCTCAGACTTTAGCAGGTCTAAACAAAGTGCCTTAAATTCAGATCTAAAGTCCTCTGAATGTAAATTAAAAGAATCTATTACCTGATCTTCTTCAGCTTCATGTTCAGATTCAGATTCTGACTCTTGTTCTGCATCAGAATTATATTGAGAGGCATTGATAGCCATCATGCAGAACTCCTTCTCTTGAGCATCATCTTCATCATCACTTGAGCTTGATGATGCCTCTGATTCTTCTTCAGTTTCACTCCAAGTTTCAGCTACAAATCCGTTCCTAGTGTGTTTATTCTTGCTTGAGTAGGATTTGTCACTGTTGTTTCTCCTGGAGTCTTTGTCTCTTATCCTATCTTTCTTATCTTTCTTGTGTTTATTTTGATTGAAGAACAAGATTTTGGGCTTGGTGCGCCCATACTTTCATTTACTGCTGACGAGTTACCTATCTACCAATTCAAAGATGATGAAGGACTCAATACTTTGATATATGCTCATGTGCAAATTGCAAAGTAGACTATGATGAAGATTCCGAGTTCGATGATCTGCCGAAACGGCGGAGAAATAAAAAGAAGTCGACGCAACAGCTTCTCAAAGAACGCTATGAAAAGGGAGATCCAAAGGTTGGATTTCTTGGCGAACAATCTGGCAAATTTGACTATTAAGTCCTTTATTCTAAAGAATCAGAAATCAATATGCTCCAGCCAACATCCTATCATGAAGAATTCCCTCCCACAGAGTTCGATGAAGACAGGACTTCTCGTACTTGGAAGATAAAGAACCCAACTACAAAAAATCCTGATGGGTCTACGAAGCATGTCTCTCACGCAGAGGCTACGTTGAACTGGCAGTCTGAAAATGCTATAGCACAAAACAAAGTCTTGAAACAAATAGCAGCTAGCCAACAAACAATCGAGAAAAAGCTCGATCTCGGGTTTTCGACAATCACTGGAGTCACTATGCAATTTCTTGATGAGATAACGGCTGTACATCACGAATTACTTCAACTGGTTAGTACTGTTTCTTTTAACACGCCACTTCTGGTGCAAAAGGAGGCGGAGTTAAAGAGTCTCAAAGCCCAGCTTCATTCTATTCAAACCCAAAAATAATATCATTCCTCGGGATATTATGAAGCCCCGCCTTACTCATCATATTTACCACCTCTTCCAATATATTCTCAACCTCTATCCACTTTATCCCCATTTGACCACAATCCTTTCAATAGTGCTGCATTCCTCCCAAAACCATGCTATGAAATACCTCAGTCATCCAAACAAAAACCAAAAAAACATCCATCCCGAGAATCTTCTCCATAGGAGTTTCCTACAATCCAAACGTCTTCTCAGCTCATGATTGGTAATCCTATATCCTCATTCCTAAACCAAATAGGCACACAACCACTATCTTCAAGACAACCACCATCCCTAAAAGAAAAGTATTCTGAAGATTCTGACACCGAGGACATGTCACTTGAGATTTTGATGGCTGATCCACCCACAGAGGATCCAACTGTTGAAGATGATGGACTTTGTTTGACCATTTGTTGCCTATATTGGTAATCCTATATCCCCAAATTTATGAAATACATGCCTGGTGCACCGCCGAGTTATTACAGCCAGGGGTAACAATGCTTGCTGTAGCAGACAGATTTGTGTCCAAATTTCATGGTAGACTGAGACAATGGTGGATTGCCCTGGGACCATATAGGCAACAAATGGTCAAACAAAGTCCAAATGTTGATGCCCTAATTATGCATGTCCCACAATGAATTCTTGGGAGCATGGGATCATTATACAACTTAAGCCAGAGAAGAATACTTGAGTATGAAGTGCTGCCCGTACAAAACAAAAGACCTAGAGGATCATTATGAAAAAATGTCGAAGCGATTCTATGCCATTAATGGAATTGACGATGTTAACTTAAAGCAGACGTTTCTAAATTCGCTCCCAGAGCCACTTAGAAACGAAACATCTCGGCTCCTCCAAGTCAAAAATATCACGATTAGTCACACATCTATTGGTGAGTTATACCAGAATGTGTTACTCTCACTTGAGAAGCTATGCAATCAGAAACGGTTTCTCAAACAAATTGAAGATCTCTGGACAGTCAGGCACAATATGGACTGGTTTCCTGCATCCAAAACAAATAATTTCTTTATTATTGGATTTGTCATACCATGGCTTTTCATGGCCTCTAGATGACCTTTTCCTGAAGTCTTTTCTAGCCATCTTGCAAAATCTTTTGGCTAGTAGCCTCATCAATTCTTTATTGTTTGTGACCTTGTCTTCAAGCTGTTCTTCTGTAGCTTTGAATTCTATTGTCTTCTCCTTCCTGATTGCTGGATAAGCAACCTTTTGTTCTTCCTCTCTATTCTTGATGAGCAGCTCATAAGACTTGACCATGCCCAGCAAAGATTTAATAGTGATCTGATTTAGTCTTTCGGCATCCTTTATTGGCCAGATCCTTTAATCCCAAGTGCTGGGGAAGCACATTGGGATCTTATCATTGATTTCAGTCAATGAGATCTCCTTGTCCAAGGTCTTCAGTTAACTAACAATTAGACTGAGTCTGTTGTACATGTCAGCAACTGACTCAGTTTCTCCCTTCTTGAAATTATCATACTAGGTTATGAGATGGGATCTTCTATCCTTTCTTTCATCAGCTGATCCTGGCACAAGCTCAGATAGCTTGTCCCAAATTTCTTTTGCTGAGTTGCATTCAGCCACCTTTTTAAATATGTCATCAGACATAGTCTGGGCTAATATGTTCATTGCCTTAGCATCATCAACTTTCCACTTTTTGATTTCTGCATCTGTTCCTGAGGGGGGTGGAACAACACTTGTACTTGTAGTCACTAGAGGTCTTGGATACACTGTCAAAACAGAATTATAAATGTCCTCATCAATAGAATTCATGTATAATTTGATCCTTGCCTTCCAAAGTGCAAACTTAGAAAAATTGCACACTGGATGTCTGGTGCTAGCATAATCTTTGTTCTGTGTCATGGTTTTATATGAAAATAAATATAACAAAAGTAATAACCCTCTATTAAAGATTGATCATATCAGAGATCTTTTGGTTCAGGTGTTAGCCTGTAAAATAACCAAACTAGTGATGATCTAGTTGTTGAATAACCAACCTCCCTCTGATACCAATTGAAAGTGAGGGTAAGATCAACCTTTACTCTAGAGGGGGGGGTGAAAAGAGTATATTAAAATAATTTTCCAGATAAAAAATTATTTGGCAGTGGAAGACTTGATTTATATATATGTGTATTGTGCTTGCAGAGAATGAAACAAACTAAAGCAAGAAGTAAAAACACAGCACACAGTAAATAAAACACAGCAACCAAAAGACACAAGGATCTATAGTGGTTCCCCAATCAACCTAGGTACATCCACTCTTCTACCACCCTTGGTAGGAATCCACTGCAGGAATAGTTGATTAGGTGTCCTTGGCACCAATGGGCTTTTGATATGGTGCTCAAAAACCAAACCAGATTTTTTGATCAGGTGTCTTGCCACCACTGAGTTTTGACAAGGTCTCAGAAACCAATCACAAAACTTTTGAAGGGAGTTTTGAGTAACCCTTTCACACCAAAGAAAAATAAAAGAGGTGAAGTTGTTCTTCTCTTGTCAACAGTCTAAGAGAAGACTAGTGGATTGTTGTTGTCAAAGCTCCCCCTGAGATCTGCAATTGTTCAGGAAGAAGAGATTTGCATAGGGTGATAGGTCTTCAGTATGTTTGAGATCTCCAACAAAGAATGATTTCAACAAAAGCTGAAATGTGATGTGTTTGGAGTCCTTGATTGATTGAAGCCTTTGAACACTTGAATCCGAAGAGATCTTGAAAGAATAGAGAAATTCTTTTCTGTGTAATGATCTCCTTCACTGTTGTATTCCTTGTGTTCAGTATGAATTCTAACTTGTAATCCTGTAGACTTGTCTGAAAAATCTTGATTGATATTTCATCTGTGTTTCAAAAAGATTCTGAAGAAATATATTGAAAAATAGCCTTATGGATAGTCGTTAATCAGTCATAAATGACTTCCTTAAATGATATCTGTCTCTAGACGAAAGTCCTAAGAGACATTCCTTTTTGTCTTCCTTGAAACTTGCTCCAAATTAGTTGAAACGGCCACAAAATCCATTGAAATAAATTGTTGGGTCCGGCGTTCCTTCACTTGACCCGTGGCGCTCTGCTACTTATATAAAAAATTAAGTAGCACCCTCTCCAACAGTCCGGGCTTTTGGTGCAGTTGGGTATGCGCTTGATCCTTCAATTGGTATCAGAGGAGGTCACGGGTTCAAGACCGGGGGGCGCTATTAAATCCTGATTTTTCCCTTCTACCTGTGTGGGTCCGGTGGGTCAGGCAACCGTGGACATGTGGTAACCCCACCTCTGAGCCGTGTGGGCCATGTGGTAACCCCACCTCTGAGCCGACGGGTTGTGCTGGACGCCGGGGGGGGGGATTGTTGGGTCCGGCGTTCCTTCACTTGACCCGTGGCGCTCTGCTACTTATATAAAAAATTAAGTAGCACCCTCTCCAACAGTCCGGGCTTTTGGTGCAGTTGGGTATGCGCTTGATCCTTCATAAATGTTGGATATAAATCAGATTGAATTCCATAACTGTCTGATTTTGAAATCCTGAAATCGCCGATCTCTTCAGAAAATAGTCGATCTGAGCTCAACTAACGTCGACCTGAGCTCAAAGACTGAAGCTAGACTGAAAACAGAAATCGTCGATCTGAGCTCAACTATCGTCGACCTGAGCTCAGAGACTAGGATTATAGCTAGAGACTAAAACGTCGATCTGAGCTCGAAGATCGTCGAACTGAGTTTGACGACTCGTTGAACTGAGCTCAGAGATAGTCGAACTGAGTTCGACGTCTCGTCGATCTGTGCTCAACGATAATTTCCTTAGTCTTTCTGTACTTGTATTCTGAACTAGAAGTTCTTGGGGGCAGCTTCCAAACCTAAGTTCTAACCCTTAGACTCATTCTAATTGACCTTTTAGACTATACAATAATGTCAAAAAAATTTCCTAAGAATATAGTGATCCTTGCCCAAATTAGTAATAGGGTGTTCCAACATAGACAAACAGATAATAGAGGTAAGATACCTATAAGGGGATTGATTCAAAATCAGCCAAGAACCTCCTGAAAAAGCCTCCTCTTCTTATTGTTCTCGATTGGAAATGTATTCCAATTATTCCTAGTCTTTTTAGACGGAAAGCACAAAGATACTTATGCCTTTACGGGTATCCACACTAACAGGTGAAACACCTTGCCATCATTGCACAAAGCCATGCTGGAGGGAAAGGATCATGTCCATCATCTCCATGAACTGCTAGGTTCGAATATAGGAGAGGACCGTTAGTGTTAGTCCCTGATTCGCAAAGGGCGGCTATCATCGGGATACGCAGTCACAAAATATTTCCACAGTACTTAGGGCTCGGGAGAACAAAAAATGTTATCTTAAACCAGAATATATATATAATTTAGCGAACTGGGTTTGGTATTAACCGGAATTACCCCTTAAAAGGCCAAACTTTGACTCAAATCTAAGTAAACAATTTTGTTAACTGCATCGATATATCAACTACTTTATTTATCGACTGCATCTAGTCAAAAAGCTGTTAAACAACTATAGTGGAAATATCGACTGCACAAGCAATATTGACTACATCGACTACATCATTCGATTGCAACATGCCAACTGCATAGACTATATCAACTGCATCGACTTCGTCAAGTAGATACTAGACTTAGCCTTTTTCAAGGCAATCTTCTTGTCGACAAACTTTCAAACAGTTTATAATCAACTATGTTTTCCTTTGCATTCATTACGTTTATGAGTCGAGACACGTCGATCAATTATCCAATTTCTCGTACGTTATTATATATGACCCTATAAGCTCTTATTATGTTGGCAATGAGACTAATTCGTAGACTACCTCTAAATCACAAAGACACCAATATATACTTCTACTTTTTGGTTATTTATTGATGTTTTCATTTCCACTTATGATTCAAGCTTAATTTCCTGTTCATATATGTATGTTGTTGCATACTCTTTATGCTTCGGCTATTGATATTTTATAAAGACTCACTCTCATCCCTAAGCCCTAGGGATCTTATGGAGGAGGTTTGTATCAGCTAGTCTTATGACTAACATCTCATCATACACCATTTTTAGGAGATGGAGCAACCCGAGCCGTAGCCACAGCGCGAAGGAGATCCCGTGATAGAACCTGCTTAAGTGGATGTATAATGCCCCATGTTTCTTTAGGTAGGAAAGGGCTTCTATAAGATACCGCCCGTTGGTAGGGTTAACGTTCGGCGATAGCAAAGCTATTTTAATGCTGGCGGTAGTAGGGCTAATTTATTTGTAAAAGCTCTCGGTGAGCTACCGCCCAGAGGTAGGATTAGCAATGGCGGTAGCTATGCTTTTGTCATTTCTACGCTCGTTGCGAGGCGAACCAGCTATCGCCCGACGATGGTAAGATATCATCTGGTGGTAGCAGAGTTGTTACGACGCGGACACGTGTCAGCATGTGTTTGGAGGTTTTGAACAGTTTCTTGTGGGATAAGCTAACGCTTGACCTACCGTGCGGCGGTAACTTTATACCGCACGGAGGTAAGTCTTGCAAATCAAAATATAGAGTGTCACTTTTTAATAGATATCTGATGGTGGGGTGTCATCCTATGCGGTATAAAGCTTAATTGGACGTTTCTTCTTCATTTGATCCCAAGGTTTATTCTTTATAAGGGTTAAAGAGAATGGAGAGTCAAGGAAGAGGAAGAGGAAGGAGATCCCGTCATTATTGGAGCTTCAGAGCTTCAATTCGCAAGCTGAGTTTGGATCTATAGAGGCAAAATCGTAGAGGTCATTTCCATCCAGCTAGATTCTCTCCCATGGCGCCAAAACAAACTTCAAGGGTAACGATCCTCTTCCTTAGACATGTGAAGTCATTTTTTTTGGCATGTGAGGGTAGACGCTCCATAAACACATGGAAGTAGTTCTCCTAATGGGTAGATCGATTATATCCCTATTGTCTTTTCATTAAGAATCTGAAATCGAAGTACGGTATAAGCATGTTGTGTGAAGCTCATTCTGACAGGTTGGTCTGGATTGGTAATGATTATTTTGTATGTCGGAGAAGAATCCATGGTAAGCGTGTAAATTTTGGAGTCATGGAGTGTGCTGGTGACTACAGAGAGAGTACCGGAGAAGGACTCCAGGAAAACACCCATTTGAAGGGGAAAAATTGAAAGTCTGTCCCCTAATGCAGGGCGGTAGATCCCTGTGAGCAATATTGGTTGTGAGGCCTATCTCGTAGAGATCTGGTGGCCAATGTTTTGTGAGTCCTGTCTTGTGTAGACCTGTGGGCCATTTAGTGAGGCCTGTCTCTTGAAGACCTGGGGGACAATATGTTGATCTGAGAGCTTGTGTGGCCCAGCTTAGGCAGCCGTGAGTGCTAGCCTAGGATCATAACGAAGTTATCTATCGTACGGATGGGAAAGGGGATGCTGACACGTATCGTGGCTTGCGAACAGAATGATTTGAGCACGGGAAATAGCTGAACTGCACCCAACCCGATGTCCATAAACTTGGAGTGAGTCAAAGTGTGTATCTGTAGGATCATGATGACTTTGTCGTTGCATTGGGGCGTTGTCTTTGGCTACGACCCTGAAAGACTAAAAAGCTCAAGCGTTGCTGACCGATGCAAAGAATGGAGGTGTGACCCTTTGAGGTCCTGTGCATTGAGAATGTGCCCTGAGAGTATGGGGCGTTGGACAGCTGTGCCAATGTCTGTGGCAAATGGTGCTTAAGTTACACATTTTGATTGCCAATATATATATGCTAATTCTTGCAGGGATGGAGCACTTCCACCCCGAGTGAAGGGGTCGGGTCATTATAATTTGGTCAACTAATGTTGACTATTGCTATGTTTACCACTGTTGTGGTGGAATGTTTCATGCAGGTGCAGCTGAGTCAAGCGGTAAATAGCAGGCTAAAGTTCATGGTATCTAAGCCGGCCCTCGAAGGTCAAAGAAAAGTTGTCTTTACTATTAACTATTTCATGTGTGGCCAGCCTGTATGCCGAAGTATGTAAGACATTCCCATTTGACGAAACATTGTAAGGCCTTAAGTCCAAAACTATTTGTGTATTCATCTTATCATTCCTGTTTGGTTTAGTGGACATTCTAATGGTTTGGTTCTAAGCAATTGAGTTACTTCCGCTAGAATACACTCTGAGTCAGGATGCATGCTGTTGGATTATGGTCTTAATAAGTAACTCCACTAAATGTCCGTAAAATATGGCGTCATTCCCAGACCGGACCTTCTTTTATATTTTATGTAATGGATGAGGGTGTTACAATTTTGTATCAGTCTCATGTGTCGGTCTTTCTTATTTGAATTCGTGGGTGAATTCTTTTAAGGGGTGGTGAGAACATGTATGTGTGTTACCATTATAACATGAAAGAACCCATGAATGCCCACTTAGGAATGAAAATACACATGTTTGAGGAGCATGTGTGTTCCTATAATTACTTTTTGGAAATATCTTTGTCACCTAATTGAGTGGTTTATGATTATAGGTAACTAGGAGTGGTGCACAGAAGTCCTAACGTCAGCACTGTGTAGAGAGTAGTACGCATAATGACCTACCTGCGACCCATCCTTTTGCTGAAACCATATGATTGGTAGCTAAAGCGGTGTTCATTATGATCAATGCCCAACATGGAAGGCATGTGCAACCCCCTGTCCCTGGGGTGGCTTCAATGTCAGTTAGCGCTCTAGAGAAAACTGGAATGAGAAGAGCCTCAGATCAACAGTGGAACAGGTGTTTGGTGCTGGGAGCGCACTCAGTTGATGAGTATTTACATGTGTTTGTCATGATAAGGCGTTACACAGGGTTTGAGTTGGAGGATGAGCAGATTATGGTCAATAGATTTTATAACGGTCTGCGTGATGATCTATGACTTCTATTGGTAGGACCAAAGTTAATAGGGTTCCGAATATTGGTGGTGTCAGCTAGATCTTTGGAAATAGATTTGGAAAAGGTCCAACGAGGGCCAAAACTGAAAGTAACGAACTCATCAAAGACTGTTTATTGAAGATGGATTAAGAACTCTAGATCTATTGGACCAACCTCCCCTTCTATTATGTCTAAAGCAACCATCAAACATAGCGTAATTACTGCATCTATGGCAATATAAAACATGTTGCCCGAGAATGTCGTAGTAATATCCCAAGGGCAAAGAAGGCAAGGCCCGGAGCAACCTTTGGGCAAAACCTAGTTATATGTTATACTTGTGGTATGTCAGGATATATCGCCCGTGATTGTTGGAGTGTCCAGACAGAGGAAAATCCAGGAGGTCATAAGCAAAGTAATGGGGTGACAAGTATGGTTCAGTTTATAGCTTTTAAATTGCTTTATATACTTATGACCTGATTCATTGCCGGTGTATAACTTGTTTAGAGTAGACTTTGTTCTACTCTTGATTAAGAGAGCACTATTCATTATAGGGGCTTCTCGCTTTCTTAATATCTAAGGTTTTGTAGGTTTCGTCGTAGTGCCTTCCGTTATGACGAAGGATAGATTGGTTATTTATATGCATACCTAGTAGATGAGTGTTACGGTGTAGAATGGAAGTCATGATATTGTTTAAAGATCATCTGTAGTTTTGTCTTAGTGGTGTGCTGACTCTTAGAGCAGCATGCATTTGTTGATTTTAACTCAAAGGAATTCACATTGGGGAAAGAAACTGAATGCGAGACTAAGCTCGCGGGTATGAGAGGATGTAGAAATATATTGATGTCTGTTCTCCAAAAGGTCTCAACGGTTCGGAAGGGCATGGAATTGTTTTCACGTTGTAAGAGGCTATAGAGCCGAAACCCAGTTTGAGTGACGTTTTTGTTATATTGGAGTTTGTGGATGTTCTTCCTAAAGATCTCCCTGGGAATCCACCCCAGCAAGAAATTGACTTTGTTATTGCACTGGAGCCACTACAAAACCTGTGTCGCGCTCACTGTACTGTGTGGCGCCAAAGGAGATGGCAGAACTTAAAGTTCAATTTCAAAAACTGTCAGAGTAAGGGTATGTGTCCAAGTTCATTACCTTGGAGCACACCGGTCCTCTTCGTGAAGAAAAAGGATGTTAGTCTGCCATTGTGTATCGATTATTGGGAATTGAATAAGCTGATAGATAAGAATAACTACCCAGTTCCGAGGATCAATGATCTATTCAACCAGCTTATTGGATCGACTATGTACTTAAAGCTAGATCTGAAATCCGGGTATTATCAGTTGAGAATAAGGGAAAGTGGCATTCCCAAGACGGCATTCAGTACTGTATATGGGCATTTTGAGTTCACCATCATATTGTTTGTACTGATGAATGCGTCGTCCCTGTTTGTGGACTTAATGAAGCGAACCTTCAGGGAGTATTTGGATTAGTTTGTGATACTCTTTATTGATAATATCTTGGTGTACTCCCAGTCTAACTGTCACAACACGCATTTTCTCCAATTATAAGAATTATCAGAGTATGAGAAAACACGCGTCATGATGCCACGTCAAGTAGGGGATAACCGCTGATGCTCAGGCAAAACCAACTACAAACTTTATGCAAGAAAATCCTGTGTTTTGTGAATGGAAAATCAGTTATATTTTAGAGACCGTATCCCTCGGCTCAGTGGATCACCTAGTACACAAAAGAAAAACTATATTTATACACTGCGGAAAGAAAGATACTTTAATTAGGTTTTACACCCTAAAGAGCGCATAAGGGTCCCAAGAGAACCACTCATGCTATGCAAGACACTACATTTAATTTAGATAATATATAAAAAACAGTTTTCATACGTGATTTGGAAAAGTAGCGATTAAGCTTATAAAACTTGCTGATCAGGAGCTTCATTTATAATAATATTTATAGTTTAGAAGTAACTAGCAACCTAGCATAAAACCTTCTCAGAGAAAGTAGACTATCTCCAGAAAATGGTAGCAGCATAAGTAATATATCTAGTACAAGGTAACAGCTACCAGTGGGCGCCAACATCCTGACACGAACCCACTGGCACATATGTATGTCTGTAAGAAAGTACTGAAAACTACCTCACCAACAAGATAAACGGAACTCAAAAGTCCGGGAGACCACCAACACCACCACTGCAAACTAGCTACCCAACTGGCTATGGCTCAGAACCTGGGGTATTCCAAAAGAAAATAGAATACCTCAGCAAGCAACAAGGTAAAAACAACTGCATGTAAGAGTCAGCCAAAAGGAAGAAGTAACTGAAAACATGCAGTAGAAAGAGCCACAACTGTCCAAAACAGGACAACAAGAAAAGCACAACGAGCAAAGGAAACAGCAACAACCCCACTCAGGAACAACATCCTGCCGGGCCTACTAGGCTACCAAGAGCCAAAAGTGCTGCAAACTACCCAGGAAGAAACTTCTAACACCCTAAACTGTGGGAGGTGGTAGTAGCAAAAACAAACAACGAGGAACCGGATCGAAGGCAAACGCAGTCCCCCAATCCACCATGTCCAAGTCAGCAAGCTCAAGGGTCTACACGTGAAAGCACAAGGGACCTTCCACCCACACATGCCCAGCCCGTACCCGGAGCAAGAAAAACAAGAGTGGCCTTGGCTATATCACACAACTCCACCCTCCTGAAGAGCTACAAACCACCACTACTAACCACGACCCACTATTCGGCCTTTAAGAAGGTAAAGAAAACGGCCGACAAGGAAATACCAGAAATATAACAAGAAAACCACTCGGGGACAAAAAACAAGGTAAAGGAAGAGTGTTGAAAAGAATCAACATGACAAGGCCCTGAGTGAGACCTACTCAGTGCCTACCTAAACCTTGGCGCTGAGTGAGCTAACCTCACTTAAAGCCAGAACCAAACTCTAACCACAATCCCACTAAGGTAGCACGGAGCTCGACGATTGTCGACCGGAGGTCGACGATAGTCGAACGGCCTAAGGCAGAAACTGAGATCGACGATCTCACTTCAGAGATTGACGATAGCCGAACGATTCTAAGACAAAAGAGGCAGGGAACTTCTAGTACTCGAGTAGTTGCCTACTACTCGTGTATTCAAATTCCAGCACTCGAGTAGTTACCAACTACTCGAGTACCTCAACCCTCTACTCGAGTAGTCGCCTACTACTCGAGTATACAAACATAGCCAGCACTCGAGTAGTTACCAACTACTCGAGTACTCCAACCAGCTACTCGAGTATCTACAAACAACTACTCGAGTATACAAACAGCTACTCGAGTATCTGCAAACAACTACTCGAGTATACAAACAGCTACTTAAGTATCTGCAAACAACTACTCGAGTATACAAACAGCTACTCGAGTATCTGCAAACTACACTCGAGTAGATGCCTACTACTCGAGTAAACCAACCCACCTACTCGAGTAGTTATCTACTACTCAAGTAACTCAAAACCTCCACTCGAGTAGTTACCTACTACTCGAGTAACTCCAAGGCAAATACTCGAATTAATGCCTTCTACTCGAGTATCTCAAAGCTACTACTCGAGTACTCGAGCCCACTACTCGAGTAACACAAGACCCCTACTCGAGTAGTTACTTACTTCTCGAGTAACTCCACTGCTAATACTCGAGTAATCTACTACCTACTCGAGTATCTCAAAGCTACTACTCGAGTATCTCGAAACCACTACTCGAGTACTCCAGAATTAATACCCGAGTAATCTACTACCTACTCGAGTGACATACTCCTCTACTCGAGTCATACCCTTAACAAATTTGGGAAAAAACACCCCCTCCCCTCCTAACACTCCCTCTCGGCTACACCCAAACCAAAGCAAATCTGAACAAAAATAAACGACATTATGCCGGCAAAGTTGGGTTCCAACAGCATAAGTAGGGGGGTCAATAGGAAGAACTAATTCCTATAGATAGCTAGAAAAATGAGAACAACAAGGCCTCTAACCTGGCTAACAGGGATTTCTATTTCAGCAAGAATAATCAAGAGAGAAACTTGGCAAGGGCAAGAATACCACTTGCCTCAACTTTCAGCGAAGCCTGGATGGCTCTCCTCCTCTTCACACGGAACAAACAGCCGCTGTACCTAGAATAAATCTCACGGCCATTAATGGCGGAAAATTCCAAAACCGAAAACCCAAATATCATCAAAACTCCACGAAAATCAAATATCTTACCGTCGAAATGAAGATCTCGGAGAGAGCAAGACAACGCCGTTTTCGGAATGGAATTCCGTCCACGAACAAGCCCGGAATCGCCGACCGAAGGAGGTACAGGACGGGCGGTTTTCTCCTCTGATTTCTGCGAAAAAGGCAGCGACGGCTTCTCTCTCAGGAAAAGAAGAAGAAGAAGTGGGCTGTCACTTCTAAAATAGAGCTTTTATACGAAAAGCTAAACACCGGTTCATCCATAACCGAACCCTAAAACGCCTAATTACTTAATTTCATTAAGTAAATACCAAAATAGGTATAAGCCAAAAATATGGCTGCCACCAAGGCAAGGCAATAACTGCCTTAATAAATTCTCCCGTAGAATTTAATAAACGGTCAAAACCAAAAGGCTACAGGACAGCCAAAACAATCTAATTAATTGATCACAAAACTATTAACACACCAAACGACACGAAAACCGAATCACCTCAGAATCCGACGAAATTCGCACCGTAGCTAGATATCCACGCTACGAACTCAACGACGAAGTCGAAATTAACTTTCGACGAATATAACTCGAGTTATACCCAAAGAAAGCCAAACACAAACATCCCCCCGAGAGGCCTCACCGGGTCACCCAAAATGACTCGGCTTGCTAGGGAGATCTTGCCAACAGGCTACAAAACGGGGCACTGAGTTCTAAGGAGCTAAACATACTCCACACATGGCACAAGCCCCAGAAACGCGTCATCGTAACGCCAACGAGATTAAAAATAAACGCAGGAAAATCGGGGGCATTACAGTCACTCCCCCTAAAAGAAAGTTTCGTCCCGAAACTTTACACACAACACTCCTACTAAAGAAGGAGAACAACTAATAGGAGTTACAAGGAGTATAACATACCGATTAAATCAACAAAACAGGTGAGGGTAAGCCCTCCTCATAGCCGACTCTAACTCCCAAGTCGCGCTTTCCAAATCCTGATTCTTCCATAGAACCTTAATTATCGATATGGACTTCATTCGCAGCACACGCTCCTGAGTATCCAAAATACGAACCGGCACCTCAACAAAAGAGAGGTTGGGCTCCAACTGGGGCACAACATCCAAGAGCTGCCCACTGCTGCGGACACACTTCCACAATTGGCTAACATGAAAAACATTATGCACACCTGGGAAGTTCGCTGGTAAATCCAATCTATATGCTGACACGCCAACCCGTTCCAAAATCTCAAACGGGCCCACATACCTTGGGTCTAACTTCCGATTCTTACCAAATCTTTTAACACCTGCCATCGGGGAAACTTTTAGGAATACAAGGTCCCCGACGGAAAACTCCAAAGCAGATCTACGCCGATTGGCGTTCTTTTCATATCTCTCCTGGGCTAAACGAAGCTTCTCCCGAATAAGCTTCACTGTGACTTCCATCTCCTCAAGCGCATCGGGACCCAACAAAGGCCTCTCACCAGCCTCAACCCAAAACAACGGAGTCCTACAGTGCCTCCCATACAAAGCTTCGAACGGAGCCATCCGCAAACTTTCCTGATAACTGTTGTTGTAGGCAAATTCCATGAGTCGCAAACGCTCATCCCACGCTCCACCGTGGTCTAAAATATAGCATCGGATCATATCCTCAACAATTTGGTTCACCCTCTCCATCTGCCCATTGGTCTGCGGGTGGTAGGCAGTAGAATACCTCAGATCCGTACCCAAACCCTCCTGCAGACTCTGCCAAAAACGAGAAGTAAACCGGGAGTCTCGATCGGAAATAATGCTAACCGGCACACCGTGGAGTCGGATGACTTCACTCATGTATAACTCCGCTATCTTCTTCATCGGGTAATCAATCTTATAAGGCACGAAGTGAGCACACTTCGTCAATCTATCCACTATAACCCAAACAGAATCAAATCCCCTCGGGGATTTCGGTAATCCCGTAATGAAATCCATAGATATACTTTCCCACTTCCAAGTAGGGATCTCTAGCGGAGTCAACTTACCACCATGCCTTCCATGATCGGCCTTCACACGCTTGCAAGTGTGACACTCAGCAACAAATCGGGCTATATCTCCTTTCATGCCATACCACCAGGCAATCTGCCTTAAGTCACGGTACATCTTCGTAGATCCTGGATGGTAGGAAACGCTGGAACTATGAGACTCACTGCAAATCATCCTCCTAATATCCCCAACAGCGGGAACGCAAAACCTGACGCGGTACTTCAAAGTACCCGCACCATCGATAGCAAAGTCGGGCAACTCACCCGTCTCAGTCCTGATGATAAGGTGCATAAGATCGGGATCGTCCTTCTGGTGCAGCCTAGTCAAAGAAATCCAGGACGGCTCCGCCACTGACAAGGCACTCTGCAAACTACAGCATCCCACTGAAATATCCATAAGGAGGAACTCCTCCACTAAACGATAGGCGGAGAGGTTAAAGATCTTTCCCGTCTTTCGGCTCCGGGCGTCGGCCACCACGTTGGCCTTGCCCGAATGATACTGGATCTCCACATCATAATCAGCCACATATTCCAACCACCGCCGCTGACGCAGATTCAACTCCTTCTGCGTGAACACGTACTTCAGACTCTTATGGTCAGTGAAGATCTAGCATTGAGCCCCATAAAGTAGGTGTCTCCACAACTTCAAAGCATAAATAACCGCTGCAAACTCGAGGTCTTGCGTGGGATAATTCTTCTCATGAGTCTTCAGTTGCCTTGACCCATAGGCAATTACCTTTCCCTCTTACATTAATAGGCATCCCAGACCTACAAGCGAAGCATCCACATAAACATCATAATCTACTCCCTCGGTAGGCAGGGTCAGAACGGGAGCAGTGCACAATCTCTCCTTTAGCTCTAGAAAAGCTTCTTCACACTTCTCACTCCAAACAAATGCCACATTCTTCTGAGTCAACTTGGTCAAAGGTGCGGCTAGGGAAGAGAAACCCTCCACAAATCTTCTGTAATAGCCAGCCAACCCTAAGAAACTCTTGATCTCTTTAGGCGAACTCGGTCTACTCCAATCCATCACTGCTGCAATCTTTTCTGGATCGACCGAGATCCCCTCCTTATTCACCACGTGGCCTAGAAAAGAAACTTGAGGCAACCAAAACTCGCACTTGCTCAATTTGGCGAATAACTTGTGGTTCCTCAACTCTGATAGGACCAAACGCAAATGCTGCTCATGCTCCTCAGCACTGCGTGAATAAACTAACACGTCATCAATGAAGACCACAACGAACTTATCGAGAAAATCCTTGAACACCCGGTTCATCATATCCATAAAGGCTGATGGTGCGTTGGTCAGACCAAACGACATCACCAGAAACTCAAAGTGTCCATGTCTCAACCTAAACGCAGTCCGTGGAATATCCGCCTCACGGATCCTAAGCTGATGATAACCAGAACGAAGATCGATTTTGGAGAACACCGTGCTACCACGCAACTGGTCAAATAAATCATCGATCCTCGGCAGAGGGTACCTGTTCTTGATAGTGACCTTGTTCAACTCTCTATAGTCGATGTAGAGCCGCGTCAACCCATCTTTCTTCTTTACGAACAAAACAGGAGCACCCCATGGCGACGAACTCTGCCTAATAAACCCCTTAGCTAACAGCTCATCCAACTGAACTCGCAACTCCTCTAACTCACGAGGGGCCATCCAGTACGGCGCCTTAGCAATAGGACGCGTACCCGGCTCTAAATCGATCACAAACTCAACATCCCAATCAGGAGGAAGACCAGGAAGATCATCAGGAAAAACATCGGTGAAACCGCGAACAATAGGAATCTCTTCCAGGCGTGGCATGCTTACAGCGGCTCCAACCGCCGAGACTAAACAAACACAACAATTAGAATGAAACAATCTCTGAGCACATACCGCAGAGATGACAGGAAAATCCTGACACAGAGCAGCATACACGCTGCCGGGCTGACCGTCGTCCTTGATGAAGTCCAAACGCTTTCCTTTGCATTGAATGACCGCATCATACCGAGAGAGCCAGTCCATGCCCAAAATGACATCGAAGTCCTCCAGATCAATCATTTTAAGGTCCGCCTTCGCAAGAAAGTCCCCCAACAAAACCGGGAAATCCAAAATGCCCAAATCTGACAACACAGATTCACCAGAAGGAAACTTGACACAGAAGGAATCCCGAACACGATCTAGAGTCAATCGATGACGCTCTACAAAGGCTCTAGCCACGAACGAGTGGGTAGCGCCAGAGTCAAACAGAACCGCGCCCAGCGGTTCTTCACCTTAAACTTCCCTATAGGAACACACAAACTAAGGAACTACCATAGCAATACCGCAACACTCTAGCAAATAAAACTACCAGGCTAGGAAGACAGCAATCAACTAACCTGAAATAGCCTGGGTCGAAGTCTGAGCCTCCTTAGAAGAAATCACGTTCAGCTTCCCTTTTCCCTTGTCCACACGCGGAGGTGGAGGTAAAGCCTGCAACGGAACTGCAGGAAGAGTTGTCTGAACCTGAGGACAGCTCGACTTGATATGACCCTTCTGCCCACACTGATAGCAGAATCTGTCCTTGGTCCAACACTGGGCCGCATCATGCCCGGATCGCTTGCATACTGAACAGGAGACATCTCTCCTAGGAGCACCCTGGATCGTATGAACCTGCTCCTTCTGAGCTGCTGACCTCTTAAAACATTTCTCAACAGGGTGGCCTGACCGGCCACAGAAGCTGCACACTACTCTGCTCCTCTTTCCTGGGACAGCATCGGGTACCAGGGGCTTCTTCCCCTCCACAGACTTTCTCTTGTCCTTTCTCATCTACTGGCCTCTGCTCTTTGCCGTTTCAATCGCCTCAACCTTAAGAGCAGCCTCTACGACTCCAGCATAAGTCACTGACCCATAAGTACTGGTCAACTGCTGCACTTCGCTCCTCAAACCACTAAGAAACCTCTTAACTCGATCAGCCTCAACGCTGACCAGAGCAGGGGCAAAACGGCTCAACTTACTAAATTCTATTTCATACTCACCCACCGTGAGTTGCCTTTGCTTCAGATAGAGAAAGTCATTCATGAGACGGTCACGCTCGACCGAAGGCAAGAACTTCCTCAACAACATCTCCTTAAACATTTCCCAAGAGCATCCAGCTACTAAGCTCTCCTTCTCTCTCAGCCACCAACTCTTAGCCAATCCTTTAAGCTGATAGGTGGCTAGCATCACCCTCAGGTCACCAGCAATCCCTGAATACGAAAACATCTCCTCCATGGAGATCAGCCAATCATCTATAACCATGAAATCTGCCTTCCCGTCATAAGTGGGAGGGCTCAGTCTCTGAAATTGCGAGATGAAGGCTATCTCCGCTGGCACCACCATTGGAGGTCTCACGAGCGCAGGGGGAGGAGGAACAACTAACCCCCCAGCAGGAACTTGCGCACCATGAGCCTGTCCTGCCACAACTGCCTCCAAAGACTGAATCTGGGCTTGCACCTCCCCCAACTGCCTGCCCATAGCTTCGCTACTCTGACGCAGACTCTCGATTACCGCATTACGCTGAGCCCCAGACGACTCACCTTCAGACAGGGGAGTCGAACGCATCGCAGGTCGCCTAGCCATCCTATAATCATAACCACCCCAAATCAGATCCCCCAATAACAACTAGAACCCAAACACTAGTACATACCATACATATATAGATATAGGCTTAAAGCTGCTAAACTTGCTCTGGGAGTTTATCTTTTTAACAAAAAAACTTGATGACATGCCCTAACCTAGGATGGTTAACCATCACCTTGCTAACTCTTGTGCCTAGATCGGGAATGCATGACTTTATTTTGTTTTGAAAACTTATGTGTGTACATATGTCATCCTGCAAATCTTTATCTTGGCACGTTGTGCTTATGTAATGATATGCTATGCATGTTTGTGCTATGCATTCTAAAAAGGCCCTAATGCATGTTATGAGCGGCGTACACATGAAAATGTTATGCATCCCATACTACATAACATTCCCATGCAACAAAAAAGAAACGTGCTAGTCGCAGTCATGTGGTGAGGTTATGCATCCCATACTACATAACCCTCACATGTAGCCCCTATGGTGGATCCATATATGAACACATATTATGCATCCCATACTACATAATATGCCTCGTATACTTCATATTATGCCATGAGTGTAGTGTTCGTGCTTTTTCCAAGACATGCTGATGACATATCGATGTGTGAATGATATGATGCTGAACTACTAAAGCAAACAAAGGAAGGTTGCTCAACTAACTTGTCAAGCAACCTCCCTCTGATACCAACTGTCACAACCCGCATTTTCTCCAATTATAAGAATTATCAAAGTATGAGAAAACACGCGTCATGATGCCACGTCAAGCAGGGGATAACCGCTGACGCTCAGGCAAAACCAACTACAAACTTTATGCAAGAAAATCCTGTGTTTTGTGATTGGAAAATCAGTTATATTTTAGAGACCGTATCCCTCGGCTAAGTGGATCACCTAGTCCACAAAAGAAAAACTATATTTATACGCTGCGGAAAGAAAGATACTTTAATTAGGTTTTACACCCTAAAGAGCGCATAAGGGTCCCAAGAGAACCACTCATGCTATGCAAGACACTACATTTAATTTAGATAATATATAAGAAAACGGTTTTCATACGTGATTTGGAAAAGTAGCGATTAAGCTTATAAAACATGCTAATCAAGAGCTTCATTTATAATAATATTTATAGTTTAGAAGTAACTAGCAACCTAGCATAAAACCTTCTCAGAGCAAGTAGACTATCTCCAGAAAATGGTAGCAGCATAAGTAATATATCTAGTACAAGGTAATAGCTACCAGTGGGCGCCAACAACCTGACACGAACCCACTGGCACATATGTATGTCTGTAAGAAAGTACTGAAAACTACCTCACCAACAAGATAAACGGAACTCCAAAGTCCGGGAGACCACCAACACCACCACTGCAAACTAGCTACCCATCTGGCTATGGCTCAGAACCTGGGGTATTCCAAAAGAAAACAGAATACCTCAGCAAGCAACAAGGTAAAAACAACTGCATGTAAGAGTCAGCCAAAAGGAAGAAGTAACTGAAAACATGCAGTAGAAAGAGCCACAACTGTCCAAAACAGGACAACAAGAAAAGCACAACGAGCAAAGGAAACAGCAACAACCCCACTCAGGAACAACATCCTGCCAGGCCTACTAGGCTACCAAGAGCCAAAAGTGCTGCAAACTACCTAGGAAGAAACTTCTAACACCCTAAACTGTGGGAGGTGGTAGTAGCAAAAACAAACAACGAGGAACCGGATCGAAGGCAAACGCAGTCCCCCAATCCACCATGTTCAAGTTAGCAAGCTCAAGGGTCTACACGTGAAAGCACAAGGGACCTTCCACCCACACATGCCCAGCCCGTACCCAGAGCAAGAAAAATAAGAGTGGCCTTGGCTATATCACACAACTCCACCCTCTTGAAGAGCTACAAACCATTACTACTAACCACGACCCACGATTCGGCCTTTAAGAAGGTAAAGAAAACGACTGACAAGGAAATACCAGAAATATAACAAGAAAACCACTCGGGGACGAAAAACAAGATAAAGGAAGAGTGTTGAAAAGAATCAACACGACAAGGCGCTGAGTGAGACCTACTCAGTGCCTACCTAAACCTTGGCGCTGAGTGAGCTAACCTCACTTAAAGCCAGAACCAAACTCTAACCACAATCCCATTAAGGTAGCACGGAGCTCGACGATTGTCGACCGGAGGTCGACGATAGTCGAACGGCCTAAGGCAGAAACTGAGATCGACGATCTCACTTCAGAGATTGACGATAGCCGAACGATTCTAAGACAAAAGAGGCAGGGAACTTCCAGTACTCGAGTAGTTGCCTACTACTCGTGTATTCAAATTCCAGCACTCGAGTAGTTACCAACTACTCGAGTACCTCAACCCTCTACTCGAGTAGTCGCCTACTACTCGAATATACAAACATAGCCAGCACTCGAGTACTTACCAACTACTCGAGTACTCCAACCAGCTACTCGAGTATCTACAAACAACTACTCGAGTATACAAACAGCTACTCGAGTATCTGCAAACAACTACTCGAGTATACAAACAGCTACTCGAGTATCTGCAAACAACTACTCGAGTATACAAATAGCTACTCGAGTATCTGCAAACTACACTCGAGTAGATGCCTACTACTCGAGTAAACCAACCCACCTACTCGAGTAGTTATCTACTACTCGAGTAACTCAGAACCCCCACTCGAGTAGTTACCTACTACTCGAGTAACTCCAAGGCAAATACTCGAGTTAATGCCTTCTACTCGAGTATCTCAAAGCTACTACTCGAGTACTCGAGCCCACTACTCGAGTAACCCAAGACCCCTACTCGAGTAGTTACTTACTACTCGAGTAACTCCACGGCTAATACTCGAGTAATCTACTACCTACTCGAGTATCTCAAAGCTACTACTCGAGTATCTCGAAACCACTACTCGAGTACTCCAGAATTAATACCCGAGTAATCTACTACCTACTCGAGTGACATACTCCTCTACTCGAGTCATACCCTTAACAAATTTGGGAAAAAACACCCCCCTCCCCTCCTAACACTCCCTCTCGGCTACACCCAAACCAAAGCGAATCTGAACAAAAATAAACGGCATTACGCTGGCAAAGTTGGGTTCCAACAGCACAAGTAGGGGGGGTGAATAGGAAGAACTAATTCCTATAGATAGCAAGAAAAATGAGAACAACAAGGCCTCTAACCTGGGCTAACAGGGATTTCTATTTCAGCAAGAATAATCAAGAGAGAAACTTGGCAAGGGCAAGAATACCACTTGCCTCAACTTTCAGCGAAGCCTGGATGGCTCTCCTCCTCTTCACACGGAACAAACAGCCGCAGCACCTAGAATAAATCTCACGGCCATTAATGGCGGAAAATTCCAAAACCGAAAACCCAAATCTCATCAAAACTCCACGAAAATCAAATATCTTACCGTCGAAACAAAGATCTCGGAGAGAGCAAGACAACGCCGTTTTCGGAATCGAATTCCGTCCACGAACAAGCCCGGAATCGCCGACCGAAGGAGGTACAGGACTGGCGGTTTTCTCCTCTGATTTTCGCGAAAAAGGCAGTGATGGCTTCTCTCTCAGGAAAAGAAGAAGAAGAAGTGGGCTGTCACTTCTTAAACAGAGCTTTTATACGAAAAGCTAAACACCGGTTCATCCATAACCGAACCCTAAAACGCCTAATTACTTAATTTCATTAAGTAAATACCAAAATAGGTATAAGCCAAAAATATGGCTGCCACCAAGGCAAGGCAATAACTGCCTTAATAAATTCTCCCGCAGAATTTAATAAACGGTCAAAACCAAAAGGCTACAGGACAGCCAAAACAATCTCATTAATTGATCACAAAACTATTAACACACCAAACGACACGAAAACCGAATCACCTCGGAATCCGACGAAATTCGCACCGTAGCTAGATATCTACGCTACGAACTCAACGACGAAGTCGAAATTAACTTTCGATGAATAGAATTCGAGTTATACCCAAACAAATCCAAACACAAACATCCCCCCGAGAGGCCACACCGGGTCACCCAAAACGACTCGGCTTGCTAGGGAGATCTTGCCAACAGGCTACAAAACGGGGCACTGAGTTCTAAGGAGCTAAACCATACTCCACACATGGCACAAGCCACAGAAACGCGTCATCGTAATGCCAACGAGATTAAAAATAAACGCAGGAAAATCGGGGGCGTTACACTAAGGAAGATAATGCGTATCACTTACGCATAGTGTTGGAAACCCTGAGGAGTAATTCGTTGTACGCCAAGTTCTCTAAGTGTGAGTTTTGGTTGTATTCGATTACATTCCTTGGTTATATTGTTATTGGAGAGGTAATCGCCGTAGATCCAGTGAAGACTTTTGTGATTCGGGTGCGGCCTGTATTGTCTTTTGTGGTGAAAGTCTGGAGTTTTTTGGGGCTTGCCAACTTCTACAGGCACTTCGTAGAGAACTTCTCGTGGATTGCATTACCCCTTACGACCTTGACAAGGAAGGATTAGAAGTTTGTTTGTTCGCCAGTGTGTCTGCAAGCTTTTGAAGAGTTGAAAATTCATCTGACCACAACGCCTATTCTGTGCTTGCAATATATATCGGAAGGCTATGAGATCTATAGTGATGCCTTAGGGAGCGGCTTAGGCTGCGTTTTGCTACAACATGATAAGGTGATAGCTTACGGCTTACGCTAGTTGAAATTACACGAGAGGAACTATCCGGTCCATGATTTGTAGTTGGCGGTCGTGATATTCGCTCTCAAGCTATGGATACGTTATTTGTATGGTGTGAAGGTCGATATTTATATAGAATATAAGAGCCTAAAGTATATGTTAGTTGAAAAGGACTTGAATATGTGCTTGCGGAGGTGGATGGAGTTCCATGGGGACTAGACCTTCAAGATACATAACGTTACTGGTAAGGGAAATTATATTGCGGATACGCTAAGTCGCAGGACACCTACACAGACCAATTAGTTACAGATGCATGACGAGCATCTTATTTAAGATTTGGAGGCCTTGGAAATCTCTTGTGTTGATAGGAGTACTAGTGTTGAAGTATGTTTGAACTGGACAGAAGTGTAGTATGACCTAGCTGACTGAATTCGGTAGGAGATGGAGCTAGACGATATTATAAAATGCTATATGGTAGAGTCTTTGGATGGTTCAAAAGCCCTGTTTACCATTGATGATGGCCTATTAAAGAAAACAGTCGATTGTGCGTCCCAAAGGTGGGCAAATTATGGGAATAGTTAATGTACGAGGCACATTTCACCAAGTACTCGATTTACCCGGGGAGCACAAAAATATTTAATGTTATGAAAAAGTTGTCCTTGTGTCCATGAATTACAAAGGACGTAGCACAATATGTGGCAAAGTGTGATAATACGTTTTGTAGTCTTAACTATTATCGTATTTTTCTAGTTTTTAATGTACAAATCTTGTTTTTTAAGCTTTATTTTTATCTTTCTTATGTTAATTTTATTGCCCCTAACTTTTTCCTCTCTTTTTCAAGCTTTCCTGAAAATTGGTAAAAATTGGCCATACACGCCCCCCCTATCACGCCCTCCCCCGGCGTGACCTAGTGCGTGTCACCCGTTCTAGAGGAATCTAGGAGCCAGAGGAAAATGCCAGGAAAAACGGCTGTCACGCCCCCCTGACACACCCACCCCGGGCGTTTCCTCGGGCGTGAAACGGGGCGTGTTTCCCTCTGCCCGAATCCTGCAGCCGCATTAAATGGCATTTCAACTCAGCATGCCAACAGTACTGTTACGCACCCCCTCCCCCCCGTCACGAGCGTGACATAGGGCGTGACCACTTCTTTTCCGATGACTGACGGATTTCCGACCAATGATTTTGATGCGACGTGCGTGTCACACCCCCCTACACGGGCGTGACCCAGGGCGTGTCCACCGATGTACAGAAGCAATCACCTTTCCCGCCAGAATCCAGAGCCCGAGGTCAAACTCGTGCATGTCACGCCCTCTAACACACACCCCTAGGGCGTGTCGAAGGGCGTGACCAACCCGTGAGCTTTGCCTATAAATTAAGACCCCCTTCCATTTCAGAAAGCTTCTCTTTAAGGGGAAGGTGCTGCCCCTTTTTTCTATATCTTTTTCATGTTTTTCCCTCTCTCTCTTTCACTTTTTGTAATATTTTGTTAACCCTAGCTTAATGCTTTTGTTGTATTAGTTTTTAGTGTAGTTTATGCTCTTGTTCTAGTTGATAAATGTAGGGCTAGATTAGGATTTGAATTTCAAGCAAGTGTAGTTTTCATTTCCATGCAAGTGTAGCTCGCTTCTAGTATTAATAAAAGTGTTATTTTCTCTCCTTTATTACTTGTGTTCTTATTATGCTTTACTACTCCTCCCCCTCCTCCACCCCATTATGATTAACTAATCCTCCTTATACTCGATCTTTATGATCCGAGGTTGGAGATATATCATCGATATATATTCTCCACCTTTTCTTTCAATCTTGGCTAACTAAGAGGTCGATTGTTTGAACTGAGCGCTCAAGAGTAAAGGGTGTTGTACGCACCCCTCGATAGAGGAAGACGTCCAAATCTCCCTGATTGGAGTAAAATCCAATAGTGGGGTTCACTACGTAAAGCGAGCTTTAGGCCTCCGGTTTAGACAAGAGTCGGTCGGACCTTCCTAAACTAAGTTAGGCACGACTTCGAGAGAAGCGTGTTGAAGCTTTAGGAACCTCCATGGTCAAGGACCTTTACCCTATTAAGCTTAGGTTTTTCTTATCGCATTTTCTTAGTCGTCTTTAGCCGAGGTGATCCTTGATCGAGTGCTTTTCCATTTCATAGTTTCAGCCCTTCGTTCTAATCGCTTACTTTATGCTCTTTAATTAACTACAGTTGTTCTCATTCTAGCATAGCTTTATTTCTTTAATTGCAATTAGTTTATAAAACCCTAGTTTTTCCGTCGATAAAATAATAGCCTTCGTGTGAGTAAGCTTATTCAACAGTTCCCGGATTTCAATACTACACTTGTGTCCCCTAGCTAAAGTTTGATAGGTATACTTGCCTCATTGGATTGCTAGTTTGGTTGCTTTTATTTTCTTCGAACCTTAGCGACCACCAAGTTTTTGGCGCCGTTGCCGGGGAGCAACTTTCGTTGATATATTGAAAACACGAACCTATTAATTTTATCTCTTCTGTTTCTCATCCTCTTTCTTAAAATTTTTAAAATAAAAAAAAAATTATTACTGCTCTTAATAGTAACCAACTTCACAATTTTTCTACGCCACCTAATTCTCTTGAAAAGGGCAAAGCGGCTTTAAGTGCCGCTATCTTGTCTAGTACCTTGCGAACGCTTCACCGGGTAGTCCTTGGGATGTTCGGGAATTAATCTATTAAAAAAATCTATTTCAAAAAAATTAATCTTGCTTTTCTTTCTAGTTTATTTTATTTCTCTTTATTCTCTTCTCTTCTTTTAGTACATGACTCGCGGGAGTCCGTGTGTTATTTTGGACTTGAACCACGAAATTGAGCGTACTCTTCGGAGAAGATCGCGATTTCAAGGTCCCACTATCGAAGTGTCGGTTGAGGACTCCGAGTCATTCTCTACTCTAAGAATAGAAGAACCCAACGTGGATGAAGCCTTGCAAAGGACTATGTCCTATTATGCATGGCCAAATCTCGAGGGAAAAGAATCAAGCATAGTCCGCCCTACTATAGCAAATAATAACTTCGAATTAAAGTCTAGCATAATTCAAATGGTGCAGCAGTATGTGCAATTTCACGGACTTCAAGACGAAGATTCGAATGCACATATAACAAGCTTTCTTGAAATTTGTGACACCTTCAAGATAAATGGTATCACAAATGATGCAATCAGGCTAAGACTCTTCCCCTTCTCTTTAAGAACTAAAGCTAAGCAGTGGCTGAACACTCTACCTAAGAATAGCATAACCACCTGGAATGAATTAACTGAAAAAATTTTGGCAAAGTATTTTCCGCCAGCTAAACTGCAAAACTTAGGAATGACATTTCCGCTTTTGGACAAATAAATCTTATATAAAACCTGGGAAAGATTTATAGAATTATTAAGACGATGCCCATATCATGCGCTTCCTGTATGGTTACAAGTGCTGACGTTCTATAATGGGCTAAATCAAAGCACAAAGCAAATGATAGACGCAGCTTCTGGCGGTACTTTAAATCATAAGAACCCGGAAGCAGCTCTTGAGCTTTTTGAGGATATGGCCATGAAAACTTATCAGTGGAATGTGCCTAGGTCCCTCCTAAGCAAACCTACACGTATCTTTGATGTGGATAACGTCTCCCAGCTCGCTCTACAAGTTGAAATACTAAGCAAAAAGATAACAGAGATGACTGCTGCCTCCGCTCCTTAGGTATGGGAATCTGCAACTTCCTCCCCCAAACAATTAGATTTTGTTAACAATATGCATAGAAATTATTTTAATAATTTTTCTGCTTCGAATTTTCATCCTCCTGCTCTTAATTTTCCGAATAGTTATAATCCTGCCTTAAGAAATCATCCGAATTTTTCGTGGAGTAATCCATCGAATGTTATGTGCCCGCCACCACAAAATGATGTTTCGGCACCACCACCTCTTCAAAATTATCAAAAACCTCCAATCTTGGAGGAGTTACTTTCCAAATATATCGCCACAAATGACGCTATGATAAGAACCTTAACTAGAAGCGTTAAAAGTCTTGAAAATCAAGAAATACAGCTCGCTAAAATTATTTCTGAGCGACCCGCAGGGTCTCTTCCTTCCAATACCGAGCCCAACCCAAGAGCAAGCGAAATCTATAACTCTTCGGAGTGGGTAGCAAGTTCCCGGTATGGTAAGTGAAGAGCGCGAAGAAAGCTCCGCCCCCGCTTTAAAAAATCAAAGCTCCGCCACCGTTTTAAAAATTCCACCCTCTGCTGAAGAAGTTATCACCCTTGTTTTATAAAAAGATCTCACTCCACCACCCATCTTTAAAAATAATCCAAACCCGCCTTACCCTTCCGACCTTAATAAACAACTTCAGGACGATCAATACTCTTGTTTCTTAGAGATGTTTAAGCAAATCCACATAAATCTGCCCTTCCATGAAGCGATTTCTCAGATGTCGAAGTACGCCAAGTACCTTAAGGACCTCCTGAACAATAAGAAGAAGTTAGAGAACCTTTCGCACGTTACGTTAAACGAAGGGTGCACTACAGTTTTTACAAACGGCTTACCAAAGAAAATCAGTGACCCGGGTAGTTTTTTTATTTCGTGTGCTTTGGTAATCTTTTTGTCAAGAACGCATTAGCTGACTTAAGTGCGAGTATTAACATGATGCCCCTCTCGTTGTTTAAAAAGTTAGGAATTGGTAGCCTCAACCCCACACGCATGAGTATCCAGCTCGCTGACAGATCCGTTAAGTACCTGTTAGGAATAGTGGAGGATGTCTTAGTAAAAGTCGACAAGTTCTTCTTCCCGATGGACTTTGTCATTTTGGAGATCGAAGAAGACGTCAAGGTTCCCCTGATCCTTGGTCGACCCTTACTTTCCACCTCCTGAGCTATCATTGACATTTGTAATGGTAAGCTCTTCCTTCGAGTAGGCGACGACGAAGTCACTTTCTCTATCACACCTTCGATGAAAAACACCTTAGCAAATGATGACTCCTACTTTTTCATAGATGCCGTGAGTGATGAATCCTCCTATTGCCTCTCTAATTTTTTAAAAAAAAATTTCTGCTTTTTGTTCCTCCTCTTCTCTTCCAACTGAATCGTAACACCTAAGTAAAGAAAGTGAAGAATTCTCTTATCTTTTATCTGATTTTGAAAAAGAATTTTCTGATTTTTGTTCCTCTTCTACTTTTCCAACTGAATCGCTGCAAGAGCTGCCTTGGCCACCAACTCCACCTCTTTTAATTTTCCGTCTAAAAAGATCTACGAAGATATAGTATTTGAAAAAGAAAGAATTTCTCAAACCTCTTATGAAGAACCCCCTACCCTAGAACTTAAAGAACTTCCTGAACATCTCACGTACGCCTTCTTAGAAAAGAACACCAAGCTATTAGTTATAGTTTCGGCCTACCTCACGGATGTCCAAAATGAAAAACTTCTTTTAGTTCTACGTAAACATCGCCGAGCTATTGCTTGGCAGATTTCCGATATCAAGGGCATAAGCCCATCTTTCTGCACTCATAAAATTTTAATGGAAGATAATTCGCGTAAATCCATTAAACCTCAGCGCCGTATAAACACGAACATGAAAGAAGTAGTTAAGGGCGAGGTTATGAAATTATTAGACGCAGGAATTATCTACCCTATATCATATAGTAAGTGGGTTAGCCCTGTTCAGGTAGTACCAAAGAAGGGAGGGATAACAGTAGTTAGTAATTAAAATAACGAATTAATCCCTACACGGACGGTGACGGGTTGGCGTATGTGTATAGATTATAGGAAGCTGAATGATGCCACCCGCAAGGACCACTTTCCTTTGCCGTTTATCGACCAGATTTTAGATTGATTATCTAGCCAAAGCTTTTATTTTTTTCTCGATGGCCTCTCGGGGTACTTTCAAATCCCTATCTCTCCCGAGGACTAAGAGAAAACTATGTTTCTTGTCCCTTCGGCACCTTCGCCTACTGAAGAATGTCATTTGGATTGTGTAATGCGCCAGCTACATTCCAGCGATGTATGCTCACTATCTTTGACAAGTACGTAGAAAGCATTATGGAGGTATTTATGGACGATTTCTCCGTCTTCGGCGATTCCTTTGATAGATGTTTAGAAAACCTCGAAAAAGTCTTAGAATGATGCGCCCTAAATTGGGAAAAATGCCATTTTATGGTGAGGGAAGGGTTAGTTTTGGGTCATAAAATTTTTGCGAGAGGTATTGAGGTAGATATTGCGAAGATAGAAGTTATCAAGAAGCTGCCGCCGCCTACGAATATAAAAGCTATAAGAAGTTTCTTAGGTCACGCTAGTTTCTACCGCCGCTTCATAAAGGACTTCTCCAAGATCACAAAGCCCCTTACCCATCTTCTTGAAAAAGATGCCCCATTCATTTTTGATGACTCTAGTCTTTCTGCCTTCAAATTGATTAAAGAAAAGTTAATTAACGCACCGATTATGATAGCTCCGGTGTGGGACCTTTCATTTGAGATAATGTGCGATGCGAGTAGTTTTGCGGTCGGAGCCGTATTAGGTCAACGCATATCTAAAAACTTCCATCCCATATATTATGCTAGTAAAACGATCACATTTGCACAAGAAAATTACACCACGACCAAGAAGGAGCTCCTCGCTGTAGTATTCGCATTTGATAAATTTCGTCCTTATATTACGCTTTCGAAAATTATTGTTTTTACGGACCACTCGACCCTCAAATATCTTCTTACCAAAACCGATGCCAAGCCGCTCTTGATTCGCTGGGTCTTGCTCCTCTAGGAGTTTGACTTAGAGATCCGTGATAGGCGAGGAGCCGTGCCAACCATCTCTCCAGATTAGAAAATCCCTTTATAGAAAAATAAAAGTAAAAATATTTTAATGATTATTTTCCGGATGAGAAGCTACTTTTAATTAACACACCTACTTCTCCTTGGTTCGCACACATCGCAAACTATTTAGTGGCCCGGGTGCTCCCAAAAGAGTTCTCCTCTCAGCAAAAGAAGAAATTCTTTTCTGGGCTGAAGAACTATTTTTGGGCAGACCCGCATCTTTTCAGAATCTGTGCGGACCAAGTGATAAGGAGATGTGTTTCTTATGAAGAAGGAGTTGATATTTTAAAACATTTACATGAAGGTCCGACAGGTGGGCACTATCAAGCTGATTGCGCCGCTCACAAGGTGCATTGCGCGGGTTTTTACTAGCCTAGCCTATTTAAAGACGCACAAGCCTTCGTGAGTAGGTGTGATAGTTGCCAACGGTCGGGCAACATTTCAAATAAAAATGAAATGCCGCAAAACAATTTCCTTAAGTGCGAAATTTTCGACCTCTGAGGAATCGATTTTGTTGGCCCCCTTCCTTCTAGCTTCGAAAATAAGTATATTTTAGTTGCCGTTGATTATGTTTCACGATGGGTTGAATCCCAAGCTCTTCCTACGAACGACTCCTGAGTTGTAGTCACCTTTTTGAAATTTTTTTTTCTAGATTCAGTATGTCGCGCGCCATCGTTAGCGATAAGAGTTTCCATTTCTGTAACGCACAGTTTTCAAAAATTCTTACTAAATACGGCGTTACACATAAGCTTTCAACTGCCTACCACCCCCAAACTAACAGACAAGCTGAAGTAGTTAATAGAGAAATAAAAAATATAAGAAAAGACTGTTTCAACTTCAAGGAAAGACTGGTCAGCCAAATTAGACGATGCTTTATGGGCCTACCGAACAGCGTACAAAACCGCCCTCGGATGTACGCCGTATCTGCTGGTCTATGGAAAATTGTGCCATCTACCCGTAGAATTAGAACACCGCGCTTTTTGGGCCTTAAGATTTTTAAACTTCGATCCCCACTCAGTCGGTTTCCTTAGAAAATTTCAACTTAATGAACTCGACGAGTGGCGCTCTTACACTTACGAAAATAACAAATTTTATAAAGAGCGGACGAAGCGTTTACACGATAAGCACTTAAAGCATCCGAAAACCTTTAAGCTTGGTGACCAAGTTCTTTTATATAATTCTCGATTGCATTTTATCCTGGAAAATTAAAATCTCGTTGTTCGGGGCCCTTTTCTGTTTTACAAGTTTTTCCTTATGGTACTGTTTTAATTTCTCACCCTGATAAGGGTAATTTCAAAGTGAATGGTCAAAATCTTAAACTTTATTTATCTTGTGATGATGATGACAGTCCAAACATTGTTAAGTATTTGCTGCACGAATTCTAACTTCGAACTTTTATTTTTTGTTAAAAACTATTTTATTTCTGGACAACAATATTTTTGGACAATATTATTATTGATGCGTCGAGCTCAACGACGCTTTAAACAAAGGGCGCTCTTGGGAGGGAACCCAAGTTATCTTTTTCTGCTTTCTTTATTTTATAATTTTTTCCCCGGACGGCTCCGACAAGCTGAAGCTTCTGCGATGGCCTGCTCCAACGTTGTTGAATCCATCACGAAGTCTAAAGAAGAAACTTGGGGGAGCAGCATCACTCAGCTTTCGCGACAAATAAATCCGGGGAAGTACCTATTTTTAAATTCTGTCTTTCAATTTTGTACTTTAATTTTCTTTCCTTCTCCAATCCCCTTCTTTTGTCATTGAGGACAATGTCCATTTTAAGCTTGGGGGAGGACTTCCTCCTTCTTTTTGCTTAGTGTAAATATTTTTTATTTTTGTGTATATTTTTTTCAAAAAACAAAAAAAAATGAATATCTTAAAATTCCAAAAAAAAAGAAATATTTCCAAAATAAAAAAAAGAGAATATTTCAAAATATATAAAAAAATATATTTGTTTTTCTTGTTCGTATTTGCGATTTTAGCGGAATTAAAATTCTACCTGCACAAGTAAACAAAACAACACAACACAAATAGACACAAGCAGTTATAGTGGTTCCCCGATTTGGGTACGTCCACTTTCCCCCTACGACCTATCTCCCAATAAGGGACGACTCGGTCACTTCACCAACAGGATTGAAAACCAATCCTCACACTAACGGAAGGAACCCTTCAACCCGAAGGAGTCACCACTTCTCCACCACGGGTCTCACCCAACCCTTACAACGAGGAACCTACGTTCCTTTACAACAAAAATAAAATGGAATGTATAAAATATACAAACTACTTATGGAGTGCTAGGTGTCTCTCTTCGTTCGATGACGCGTTCTTGATGAAGACGAAGAGTCCAAGACCTCTTCCTTGTGTGATTCTCTTCTTTAGTTGTGGTGGTTTCGCGCTCATTTTCTCCGGATCTTTAATTCAATCGCTACAAGTTTTGAATCGAAATCGCCGTTGCAAGGCTTTTTAATTCCGGATCGGGTGGATCCTATTTGCTTTAGCGGATCTTGGCCTATAGCCTTGGTTTTGCTCTCTAAAAGGAGTGGCAACCTTTGTGTTTTCTTGGGGAATACTCCGACTCAAATTTCCGATCGTTGTTTTCGAGTCGACCATTCCTCCTTTATTATTTGCGCTGCGTTCTTGCGACGAGAACTATTGTGGGCGATAGGTGCTGTGTAGGTGCGGTAGATCTATGACGTGTAGTGCGTAGGAAAGCGTAATTTCGTGGATACCTCCGACTCGGGACGCACCCTACACCAATTTGGTATCAGAGGGAGGTTGTTTCAACTTCCACGTTGCAAACATCCTCTCTGCGTTCTTCGTTGGTTGATCTGAACTTTCAAAGATCTGAAATTTTCGGATTGGTCTGCGTTTAGTAAATCCCCCGGAATTTTAAAACTTTTCAAAAACAATTTGAAAAAAAAAGTTGTAGCTTCCTGCACTTATTTCCAACAACTTTAAAATAGAAAATTTTTCGATTCGGCCTCGTTAAGTCAGGCTACAAATTAGAACATCGTAATTCTATCTAGTTGGTCTGCAAATAGCGGGCTGAAATCTTTAATTTTCAGCAAAATTTAAAAAAAAAAAAATTTTAACGATCTACGTGTTTCTCACATCAAGCTTTTCAAAAAAAATTTTTTTTTACATTCTTGCTACAGCCCTAGGAAAAATCATCTTTCATAATTTTCTGGGTCTTGCATGCGCACTAGGCTAGGCACGGAATATACGACGCCGTCTACGTCTAGGATGGCTGAGAACGGGAATGAACTTCATAACGCTGAAGCGATAGCAGGTCTACGTAATGATATGGCGGAGCTTAGGGCCACTTTAGCACAGATTTTACAAAATCAAGTTAGGCCACCACCACCACCCGCTAATGTTGAGTTGCCCTGCCGACGCCAACACATCTCCGATTCGGATTCGGATGGGGACTCCCCACGAGTGCCCCCTCGAGGTCGTCGGCACGAGCGAGAGTTTGACATTACTAAGGCCATCAAGATTGATGCCCCCACTTTCGACGGCATGGGAGATCCACATAACTTCCTTACGTGGATAGTGGACATGGAATATTACTACGACTGGCATCATCTCACGGACCCCCAAAAGGTCCAAGTTGCCAGGATAAAATTGACAGGCCGTGCCAAAACTTATTGGCTAAATGAAGAGCGTAGGCTAGGTGCGGGAGACGAAAACCCAATTATTGGGTGAACCGTAATGAAGAATTTGTTGACCGATCAGTATGTTCCCGCGTACCATCAGACATAGATGTTTGACGAGCTTGCCACCCTGCGGCAGGGCTCAAATTCAATAGCGGAGTATATGGGAGAACTGAAGGACCGAATGGTGCGTTGTGATCTGAAGGAAATCCCCAAGGTTACCCTTTCTAGATTTCGTAAGGGGCTTCAACCCGTTATTCAGCGGAAGCTCTTACATTATGGCCACACAGATCTAAACACGACATTCAATGCCGCCCTCGACATTGAGAAACACTTAGCATCTAAGGCCCACTCCCGATATTCCCATACGAAGGGAAAATCCACCACCGGAGCTTCGTCCTCCACATATCAGGACAAAGGGAAATTCCGGTCCGTCGAGTCCAAGTCTGTTGTGATCATTGCTAGGAACACTAAGAACCCTACGAGTGAACGTATTCCCATCGGAAAGGTTAGCAAGACTAACGCCACATATTACTCCTGCGGCATTCAAGGTCACTACGCCTTCGAATGCCCAACGAAAACTAAAGCCATAGCCTTGTTAGAGTCGACAACCGATTTTGTGGATTATGTTTATGAGGCGGCTGAGGAGAGCGACCCCGAAGGGGTCCCAAGTGACTTAGAGGACGATCACCCCCTTATGGTGATGCGTTGTATCTTGACCACTCCTCGTCCATTAGATGATTGGAAGAGGACGAGCATATTTTCTCTGAATTTTAAGAGTGGCGAGAAGCTTTGCAAGCTGATTATTGATAGTGGTAGTTGTGTGAATGTCGTATCTGAGAACGCCATTGCACGTATGTCCTTGACCACGGAACCACACCCGACCCCATATCAGGTCGCTTGGATCAACAAGATCTCTGTACCCATTACCAAGTGATGTCTGGTTCCACTCTCATTCAAATCCTACATTGATGAGGTGTGGTGTGATGTCCTTCTGATGGATGCTTGTCATGTGTTGTTAGGCCGCCCTTGGCTATATGACCGTGATGTTACTCATTTTGGTAGAGCCAACACTTATGAATTCAAATTCAATGGCAAAACCATCACCTTGAGACCGACCATCCCAAAGGAGCCCGTAGTCTTGGCTAAGGACACCACTATCCCGGTAGAACGGAAAACATTGAATCTAGTTGGTAGGAAAGAGTTTGAGAGAGATTCGTTCCTCGATGGAATTATGTATGCGCTAGTCCTCCTAAGTGCGAAGCCTGATTCTAGCATTTTGGATGAGTTATCTAGTGAGTTACGGGTACTATTGGAAGATTATAGGGACGTGTACCCGGATGAGTTGCCGCCCACGTTACCCCCGCTTAGGAATATCCAGCATGCGATAGACCTCATCCAGGGGTCTTCCTTGCCAAATCAGCCCCATTATCGACTCCACCCCGCAGCTCACCTGGAGTTGCAGTCCCAAATAGAGGGCTTACTGGAGAAGGGTTTTATTAGGACGAGTATGAGTCCATGTGCTGTACCAGCCCTACTTGCCCCCAAGAAGGATGGTACATGGAGGATGTGCGTTGATAGCCGGGCTATCAACAAAATCACCATCAAGTATAGGTTCCCCATTCCCTGCCTAGATGATTTGTTGGATGTCTTGTCTGGAGCCACCGTATTCTCCAAATTAGATCTTCGGAGTGGCTATCACCAGATTAGGATACGAGAGGGCGACGAGTGGAAGACGGCATATAAGTCGAAGGATGGACTGTACGAATGGCTTGTGATGCCCTTTGGGTTATCCAATGCCCCTAGTACCTTCTCCCGGATGATGACACATGTCTTTCAGCCATTCATGGGGAAGTTTGTTGTCGTCTACTTTGACGATATACTGATTTATAGCACCTCTACTACCGAGCACATCTCCCACATGAGAGTGATCCTTTCCACCCTGCGGAAGGAGACTTTATTTCTCAATCTTAAGAAATGCACTTTTAATGCCTCGGAGGTAGAGTTCTTAGGTTACATAGTCGGTTCTAAGGGTATTCGAGTTGATCCGGGCAAGGTTCAGGTCATCAAGGACTGGCCCGTGCCAACCACCCTACGTGAGGTACGTAGTTTCCATGGGTTAGCCACGTTTTATCGTCGTTTCATACGAGACTTCAGTAGTATTATGGCACCTATCACCGACTGTATGAAGAAGGGAGAGTTTACATGGACGAAGTCCGCCACCTATGCTTTTGAACGAATAAAGGAGCTTATGACTGAGGCACCTGTCATACGTCTACCTGACTTTGCTAAAGTCTTTAAGCTCACATGTGATGCGTTTGGTGTAGGGATTGGAGGTGTCTTGAGCCAGGAGGGCCATCCCGTTAGTTATTTTAGCGAGAAATTGTCCGGCCCTAAGTTGAACTATTCAAACTACGATAGGGAATTTTATGTTGTAGTCCGATGTCTACACCATTGGAGGCACTATCTCCTCTCCAAGGAGTTTGTGATCCTCTCCGATCATGAGGCTTTACGTTTCATCAACGGCCAGCATAAGATCAGCCCACGACACGCTAAGTGGGTAGCTTTCTTACAAGGCTACACTTTTAATCTCAAGCACCTTAAGGGAGCTAATAACCGAGTCGCAGACGCCCTTAGTCATCTTACTATTTTACTCACCTCTATGGAAGTACATGTTGTAGGATTTGAGCGGATTAAGGATGAGTACGCTACGTGTCTTGACTTCCAGGACTTTTATTTATCTGCCAGGATAGTTCCCCCACTACGATATCTGCATACGTTATCAAGGACGGTTACCTGTTTAGGAACAGGAAGCTATGTATCCTGCAGTCATCGTTACGACTACATATCATATGGGAATTGCATAGCGGAGGGTTGAGTGGCCACTTCGGTAGAGATAAGACCATTACGCTAGTCGAGGACAAATTCTATTAGCCAAAACTGAAGGTTATGGTGGGGCAGGTAGTGAGTAGCTGCCGCACGTGTCAGGTGTCTAAGGGAAGTAAAACCAACGGTTGATTATATACTCCCTTGCCTATTCCCTCCATGCCTTGGGTAGACGTTAGTATGGATTTTGTATTAGGCCTCCCCATTACTCTACGCCGTCACGACTCAGTTTTTGTAGTGGTGGATAAGATTTCAAAGATGGCTTATTTCATCCCATGTAGTAGGACAAACGATGCGTCTCACGTTACTAAACTCTATTTTAAGTAAGTCGTTAGTCACCGTGGAGTGCCAAAGACCATAGTATCGGATAGGGACGTAAAATTCACTAGTTATTTTTGGAAAACTCTTTGGATTTTAATGGGAACGAAATTATTGTTTTCCTCCGCCTATCACCCCCAAACCGATGGGCAGACGGAAGTGGTTAATCGGAACCTACGAAATTTGTTACGATGCCTTGTGAGTGATCATAAGAGCACTTGGGATCTTCTCCTTCCCCATGCCCGATTAGCCTACAATAACTCCAAGAATAGGTCAACGGGTCTGTCCCCGAATGAGATTGTCCACGGGTATAAGGCTCCTGTGCCGCTTGACTTGGTGCCGTTGCCCCCAACGTACAAGGCAAGTCAGTTTGCACAATCCTTCGCCCAACACATCCATGATTTACACGCACGTATACAGGCCACTTTGACCACGCAATATGACTCTTATTAAGCGCACGCTAATTTACATCGAAGAGTATCAAACTTCAAAATTGGCGATCTGGTTTTAGTCCGTTTAGTTCCCGAACGCTTGCCAACTGGCACCGTTAAAAAGTTTGCACCAAAGCGCGTCGGCCCTTTTCGGATTATTAAAAAGTTAGGTGACAACGCTTTCGTTTTGGACTTGCCTGCTGATTGGGGAATCTCCCCCATTTTTAACGTTTCGGATTTAACGATGTTTATGTCACCACCACAAGGGTTGATTTCTTTGTCGTCTTATTCTCCCACTCAAAATTTTGATTGGTTGGGGAGTGATAGTTCGGATGATCTCTCTCTTTCGGTCCCCGCAGGTATAACATCGGATGGTACGTTGCCTTCTTTTACTCCTACTACTGACATGTTCCCAGGTTTCCCAGGACATTCCTCACTCCGGATATGATACTTGCTGCGGAACCGTTCACTACTCCGGATGGTACTACTTACCGCTTTCTGGTCCGATGGCGTGACCGCACCCCTTCGGACGACTCTTGGGTACTCGCGACAGAGCTTCAACGTTTGGATGCCGAGCTTCTCTGCCGCTATCTCTCCACTCACGCATCAGAGATACGTGATTTTGAGTGGGGGAGGATTGATGCAGCACCACCGCTAACTGATGATGACCCGGTTACCGAGGCGCTACGGTATAAAGATCTTAGACGCCGTGATGACGCTGAAGGAAGTGCACGTTACAACCTCCGCCTGCGGCGTGCTCGAACCGCCATGAAAATTTAGCTTTAATTATTTTATTTCATGAACTCTATTTTTATATTTTTAGAATATAAAATTATCCAATGTTTAGTTATAATTTTATATCCTTGGCATATTTTTATTTCTTTAATTTAAACAGTTTTATTTTTGGTGTGCACTTATCCATTTGGGTGGATGAGATTACATCTCCATCATGAAGGGTTAAGGCTTGTTGTAATCTCCTATTTAAGGAGGTGTTTATGAGGAATCAAGTATTGAAGATTGAAAAACCTAATTTCCTCCCCTAGAGAATTCGGCCAAGAGGAGGAACCCCCTTGCCGCCGCCCCCCTTGTGTGGTGTGAAGCCGCCGCCCCCTTGCTCCCTCCATCCGCTTTGGCGCGACTCCGGCACGGCTTCCTTGGTGCAACTCCGTGGAAGAAGGTTACAAAACGTTCGGTGTGACGCCAGCGGATCCGTGGAGAGAGTGATTCTCCCACCCTATCTTTGTGTGAAACATTCATCCCGGTTGGGTAATCTCTTCCCTCTTCCTTGTGTGATTCTCTTCTTTAGTTGTGGTGGTTTCGCGCTCGTTTTCTCCGGATCTTTAATTTAATCGCTACAAGTTTTGAATCGAAATCGCCGTTGCAAGGCTTTTTAATTCCGGATCGGGTGGATCCTATTTGCTTGAGCGGATCTTGGCCTATAGCCTTGGTTTTGCTCTCTAAAAGGAGTGGCAACCTTTGTGTTTTCATGGGGAATACTCCGACTCAAATTTCCGATCGTTGTTTTCGAGTCGACCATTCCTCCTTTGTTATTTGTGCTGCGTTCTTGCGACGAGAACTATTGTGTGCGATATGTGTTGTGTAGATGCGGTAGATCTACGACGTGCAGTGCGTAGGAAAGCGTAATTTTGTGGATACCTCCGACTCGGGACGCACCCTACACCATCTATACCACATGGCGATGTCAACGCAGGAGCCGTGATCAAATGACTCTTCAGCTCTTCAAAAGCTCACGCGCACTCCGGTGTCCACACGAACTTCTGATCTTTTCTCGTCAATGTGGTCAGAGGTAAAGCAATCCGTGAGAAGTTTTCTACAAACCGTCTATAGTAGCCTGCCAGGCCAAGAAAGCTCCTGACTTTGGCCACTAAAGACATCACTGGCCAATCCCGTATGGCACTTATCTTTGTCGGATCTACTGTTATGCCCTCTCCACTTACCACATGGCCCAGGAAAGCCACTGACAATAGCCAGAACTCACACTTTGAGAACTTGTCATACAGCTTATTCCTCCACAGGGTATACAACACAAACCGCAAATGGTTTCCATGATCATCTCCCGACTGAGATTACACAAGAATATCATCAATGAACACAACTACGAATAAATCCAAGTACTCTCGAAACGTCCGGTGCATTAGATCCATGAATACCAAAGGCGCATTACATAAGCCAAACGACATCACCGTGAATTCATAATGACCATAGCGTGTCCCAAACGTTTTCTTGGGAATATCGCCTTCCCGAATTCGCAATTGATAATATCCGTATTTCAAATCCAACTTTGAATAGACGGTTGACCCTGCTAGCTGATCAAATAGGTCATTGATCTGTAGAATCGGATATTTGTTCTTTTCCGTCAGCTTATTCAATTCGCGGTAGTCAATACACAAATGCAAACTACCGTCTTTCTTTTTCACAAATAGAATAGACACTCTCCAAGGTGACATACTTAGGCATATATATCCCTGCTCCACCAACTCTTGCAATTGGACTTTAAATTCAGCCCCTTCCCGTTGACACGACGCGCTATGGCGAGCGGGCCACAGGTTTCGCACCGGACACTATCGCAATCCCGAAGTCGATCTCCTAAAACCGACCACACACGAGAATGGTCATTCAACCCGTCTTCGGCTTGTAGGCCGCTAGTGGCATGAAGACTCGCTTCAAACATGACCGAACAACTAGCGAGCTGACACGCACTCTTTGTCCTTCGTTCAGCACAGATGGTCCTATGGTCAATGACCTCTACCCATATGCATTCTTTCCACTATGGTCATACCGTTTCACTGGTATCTCTGATACCCAGATTAATACATAGGGTGGACCAAGCTATACACCAACGATTTGCTTATCCATCAACAAAACATAATTATACATTATACATTATACAAAACAAGTTTTAAAGCCAGCATAACATATGCGGATATGTACAGTACATAGTGACAATTATTTATGTACAGTTCATCCTTTCTCTTCTTGTTTCCACTCGTCTAAGGGCCAACTCTACAGTCTCGAGCTTTATGTCCTTCTATATTACATGAGTAGCAAATGGGTGGAACTCGTCCTGCCACCGCTTCCGCCTTAGCTTTCTTTATCCTTGGCGCATTACCATAGCAGTCCCGAGCAATATGCCCTATGTTTCCGCACGCAAAACAAACACGCCTTTCTTTTGATCCCATGGTTGTAGAAGAGGTCGACTCCCGCATATGTCAGTTCATCTTCCGCTTACGAGAATTTATTGTTGGCATCTCTGTAACGGTGGACACGTTGGCACCGTACCTTGCCCTGATCTGATTTAAGTCAAATTCCAAAGACCGAGCTGTCGTGACCAAGGCACAAAAGCCAAGAAACTTTGGACCCACTAATAGACTTCGCAATTCTTCGCGCAAACCATTATAAAATGTGTTAATCTTCATCTCCTCACTTTCAACCACACACTCTACATGTTGTCTCAATGCCACAAATGCCTGAAAGTACTCCTCGACCGTATATAGTCCTTGGATCAGATGCATATTCACCGACGGGGTCGATGCTCATTTCCTTGCTATCTGTTCAGGCACACCAACCGGCATGAGATGCACCATCAGAATAGAGGGTTGTACATATCGCTCGTGGCAGGCGTTGATCATTGCAAAAACCACATCAGTGATCAATCAGACCGTCGCTACCGAAAGAGGGAGTGTTGTCTCATTAATCCCCATTGCATGCTGGGGTTCGTGCTGTCCCTCATTACTTCTAGTCGCCTAAAAGCGTGAAACACACAAGTAAGCAACTAAAATGTTGCACATAGTAGAAGCAGGAACACACAAGGACCCCAAACAGAGCACACATTCACGCCCTCGTGCAAGCAAGAACAACAAAGTAGGAACGCGCAGATTCCTCAAACAAGGGTATTTGCATTTCTTAGTGGATATTCCAGAGTTCACTATCATTACAGCTGTTTGCACAGACATGTGCTCGCCACCCCACAAAATAATTCGACCATGAATGTGAAAGAGGAAGACCGAGACAAGCTGATACCAAAATATAACGACTCCACCCATTAAATAACATATAATAGAAGGTCCGGCCGGCCCCCCGTACTATATGCTACAAACAGACGGTGAGGTCACAGGATAATACCATCAACACATCCTAACACAGAGCATGCTAGCGGAATAGATACACAATTAGTTGAACTCATAGCAGGAATATCCACTAGATATATATAAACCGACATTATATACAACCACTCAAATGAGGGCATAGCAAATACTACAGTTTGGCCTTAAGGTCTTACTGTTCCTCTTGAAATAGTATGGATTACAGACATCGGCGCGCAGGCCGGCCATACATGAATAACAGAAAATACAAAGCTAGCCTTCAAGGGCTAGTAGCAACAGCAAGAGCGGTAACAGCAGCAGCAGGGGCATCAGCCCTTCATTTTCCGCAAGGCTCTCAAGCACCTGCACAGGGACAATCCACCCATAAGGTGGCAAACAATGCAACGGTCAGCATTCAGCTTACCAATTTATAACAATCCTACCCCTTTCCTGGGGCAGAGGCATTCCTTCCCTGCAGAGCAATACAGCAATTGACAGATATTATACATATTGTTCTCTCATGCACAAGCAATCCATCACAATCGTCAGCCGCCCGACCCGATGATCTGTGCTCTCAGGCACACTTTTGGGTACACCGGTGAACCGGGATAAACACCATTGAGCATTTAGTCTTAATGGCGCGCAGGCCTAAGACTCTCACTATGCTACTGACGGAAACCCAATGCCTTGGCACTTCCTTGTGCAATCAACATAACGCAGGTACAGATCCACCACCCCCGTTGCTCAAAATCACCTTGCCCTCACCAATCGCATCGTACTTGCGGCTATAATCAAAGGCGCGTGTCGGCTTCACCTTTCTTGTTCGGCACGAAGACTTTTTAGAGCTCACAGCTCACAAAAGCCTAAATGTCCGCCAAGGACTGGCTTCACAATCAAAAAGGGGAGCAAATGCTGGCGTCCTTCGCAGTCACTAAGCGGGTTCAGCAGAACTCTCTATCTGCACCCAAACTCCACCCAAACCCTGCAGTTCATGCAGTGTCAGAAAACTGGTCTTTCATAGCATACAATACAAGCGTTGCAAGGGTGTTTTCCTGGAATTTCTCATTCCAGTACTTCCCGCTACTTCCCTTCACAGACACAACCCATTGACCCCACAAACTACACATCTATACGCGGAGTCTTCTCCAGTGCGCAATATGCAACATCACCAATCCAGACCAACCAATCCAGATGGGCTTCACACAGCATGCCTAGCCCGTACTACACATTTCCAGGTCTAAATGCAGACTCAAGCTGGGGATAGCAACTATCACCCACTAGAACCACTCACTTTTTCCACCTTTTGGTGGAGAGGATTCCTAACTCATGCATAAAGGAGGACTTCATATGTCCAAGAAGGAATATCGTTACCCTTGACGATCTCTAGGGATCCATCAAAATTCTTGCCGGTTGGAAAGCACCGCAGCAGCTTTGCCACCACAGAACTAGCCTCGGATCTCGAATCGGACCGCGGGAGCACCACCAAAGCCTTGCTCTTCTCCTCCTTCTCCTTCCTCCAAGATCTCTCTCTTTTTTATCTCTTGATAAGAATGAGAGAAGAAGCTAATACTTAGTCTTATCACTGCAGGAAAAGACCAGGGCCATTGGATCCAAATAGAAATAATTGGATGGCCAAGATCTGCCCAAAATTCCATTTTTGACTTGACACGGCATGTTACACGCCCGTGTCCCCCAAGCGGTGTACAAACCGACTCAAAATGAACCGGAATACGGACTCCACACCCCCGTATCACAGGGCAGACACGCCCGTGTCAACTTTGATACGGCCGTATGACTGGCCGTGTCACCCTTTATAACACAAGCCCAAATCACCCGAGCAGGACATGGCTAAGGCACACGCCCATGTCCAAGGCCGTGTGCCCAACATGCCCCTGTGAAATGCCCGTGTAATAGGTCGTGTTCCACACTCAAAGCCACTCAACGCCATTCCTCTCAGTGCCACTCAATATTCTCCCAAGCAGGACACGCCCTGGGACACGCCCTGGGACACGCCCGTGTCTCAGACCGTGTCACCTCTCGACGATCAGTTCTCGAAAACTCGAGTTGACGCCTCGAGAAAAGGACACGCCCTGGGACACACTCATGTCGCAGGCCGTGTGCACTGGACACGCCCTGGGACACGCCCGTGTCCTAGACCATATCACCCAGCCTGACTCCATCTTAAGTTTTTCGGGTGTTACAGATAATACCCAGCAAGTCCAAGGAAACTCAGAACGTCAGCCGCTGAATTCAAAGGCGACAAATCCTTTACGACACGCAACTTCGCCGGATCCACAACTTGTTTAGCGCTACTGATCACATGTCTTAAGAAGGCAACTTCTTGGAGCAAAAATTCACACTTGCTGAACTTAGCAAATAAGGTATCCTCCTTTAACTTCTTCAACACCAAGGTCAAGTTTTCAACATGCTCTTCCTCTGTCTTTGAATAGACCAAAATGTCATTGATGAAGACGATGATGAAGGCATCTAGATATGTCTTAAACACATTGTTCATCAATCTCATGAACGCAATAGGGGCATTTGTGAGTCCAAACGGCATCACGATGAACTCATATAGGCCATACCTTGTGCTAAATGTCATTTTCTGGATATCCTCCTCTTGTATCCTTAATTGATAGTATCTCGAGCGGAGATCCAACTTGGAAAACCAATACGCTCCTACCAGCTCATCGAATAACTCATCGATCTGGGGTAAGGGATAGGTGTTCCGTACCGTTATATAGTTTAGTTCTTGGTAATCTATAAATAACTGTAGCGTTCCATCCTTCTTCTTAACAAATAGAATATGGGCTCCCCAAGGTGATGAACTAGGGCGAACGAACCCTGATTCTACTAATTCTTGCAACTAAACTCTAAACTCTGCGAGTTCCATTGGGACCATTCTATAAGGTTCCGAGAGACGGGCTTGGCACCCGGTATTAACTTAACTTGAAAGTCCACCTCTCGATGCAGGGGTAATCCTAACAGCTTCTCATGAAATACCTCAGAAAAATCTTGCACTACTCGCACATCTTTCACACCACTTATTATTTATTTCAGCTCGAAACATATAATATGTACCTCACCCCCTTTCATATGGGATTTTAACGCCTCAATTGAAGACAATAACATACATGGTATGAACTTAATACCTTGGAAAATGGCTTTTGAGTCCCCATGTCTCAAAAATGATTTTCTTTGCCGCACGGTCAATCCTGGAATGATGTCAATCCAACCATGTCATGCCCAGGATGAGGTCAAATTCTGGTATTCTCAATACCATTGCAGGGGTTTCTAAGATCTCTCCTCCAATACAAAATTTTAAGTCACTCTTGGCGGACGGAGTCATCTCAGAGCCATCTGGGAGGCATTCTCTCCGAGTAATACCGGTGAAGTATTGCACTCCTTCTAGGTCTTTAATGAAATATGCCGAAATAAACGAGTGTGTGGCAGTGGTATTGAATAGAGTGTAGTCTGGTTTCTCACTAACCATAACTCCTAAGTATCAATTGTAAAGACTCAAGCTAGATTCCTTTCTCAAACTTTGGCAGACTAAGGAAAAATGCTTATAATATGTTAATTTCTTCCTCGTTGTCCTCATCCTAAAGCTGTGTCCTTCTTCCATTACTCCTTCAGCGGGTCTCTTAACGCTAGTCTGAACACCCAAAATATCTTCTTTCGATCACTTTACCATATATATTATCTCTACCAGGATCAAGGCCACTATAAATAAAAGTGGTTTTCCTAGGGAATCTGCCATATCTATTATCTCTACTAGATTCAAATCCACAATAAACAAAAGTGCTTGCCATAGGGGATCTCTCAAGCCTTTGTACAATTGTTTTACATACCCGCGATCATCCAAACTTTTGGCGATCAACGTATAAAGGTACGAACCAAAGGTCAGGTTGGCTAATTATCGGGTAATGACTAGACATACTTAGTGTGAATTACATATGGGCACACCACTGCTTCCGCTAAGTCAGTTTGTCCCCAAACTAACTAATCAAATGGGGGTGGTACCATTGTTAAATGGCTTCTTTGTTCAGGATCATTGCAAGATGATACCATTTGTTAGACCCCCTCACAGTACACAAGACACGACCGAGGGGAGTCTTATGCCCAGAATAGTCGCCTTGCAGTAGCTCCAACACACGTGTTGACCTGTACTATAAGACACCTATCCTACCGGCTAAAACCAATATGATCATTGCCAACCAAACATAAGAATATAATCAGAAGTCAAAATCCACTTAAGTAAAAAATTTCCAACAAGTACAACTAAAAAAATAAGCAACCAACGCTTCTCTAATATCAGAGTACAAATGAAATGCCAAGAAGGCTACAAAATGTGTCCCTCAAAAACTCACATAAGTCACTTACGACAACGATGGTATCATCACTTCAGGCCCTATTGTCCTGGCCTGGCTGCCCTCCTACAAAACCTACTGCTGCAGGGTTTCCTCCTAAAAAGGAAGACGTAGCAACCATTAGTTATAAAGACTAAGTGGTTATATCATCCGCTCCCCCGATGACTCTCGAGTACTAGGTGGATAAAGTAAAAGGGTACAATATGTATAATAGTTGTAGTACAAAAAAGGTGGCAAAGTGCTACACTATATCAGAGTATATCAAAGCAACTACAAGAATATGTATATCAATCTATACTAGCATTTCTACCATCAACAACAATATACAAGTATAGTCATACAAAAGGAAAGTAACTCAACTTATATGAATGCCCATATAGACATATAAGTTAAGGACAGTTTAACAGTAAGGTAACTCATCATATAAGAGTGCTCATACAAACTTATATGAAGAGGATCTTGTGTTTGTAATGCAATGCAATGTTATGAATGACTTATGATGACTCACCCATGCTCACACACATGCAATTGTTATGTCGACACAGACTTGTCTTTCAAACTTTTCGAGCAGGTAGCTAACCTCACAGGCGTCATCCGTCATGGACAGACAGTGATAGTGGAACGAGCTTTCCACTACTAGGTAATTCTCCAGACTACCAAGCCTAGGCCTCCGTATGCCTCAACGCTAAGAACACAACAACGGAGCTCATATGCGTACTACAGCTCAGAGGGGTCTCAGGTAGATGTGCACAAAAAACACAACCCAAACTTGCCTACAGATTTGGTACGGAAAGGGCCTCGGGAATGAGCACCAAGGACACACACCCAATCCTTCCACACGGCATAGAGAGGGCCTCAGGAATTAGCACCAAGGACACAGCCAAACCATTCAATGTCTATCCGTCACCTCCCGTCAGTTTGATGACTTGCGAGCCCGTAGACCTACCACACTATCCTTAACCAAGGATTATGATACCGTGTGTCAACTCACATTGCATGCATTTCACATATAAGGGATCCACACTGAGTCCCTTTTTATTATTCACATCCCGTGCTCCACATCATGCAAGGGCTCCACACTGAGTCCCTTATCGACACATCATTCTAGTGCAACAAACACACACGTACATCCAACCCTTCCACATGTCCTTACCGCACAAGGGTTAATCACTTATACAGGTGGAAAGCCACCTTATACAACATACCAAACTCACACTGCTACCCGTAGGGAGACTCAACTCTAAGCAGTGGATTATTATACAAATTCATCTATTCATCATATCACATGGCAATGCATTAACCTCATCTAATTTATTCTTAAAGTCAGGCATTCACAAATAATTATACTTCCACGGGAATATTATTTGTTTAATCGACGTTTCAATTTATTTATTCTCTAACTTACCCAAACCATTTGTTTGTCAATTGAGGGGAGTCTTATGCCCAGAATAGGCACCTTGCCGTAGCGCCAACACACTGGTCGACCTGTACCATAAGACACCTATCCTGCCGGAAAAATCAAATATCATCATTGTTAACCCAATATAAGAATATAAGTAGAAGTAAAAATCCAAAAAAGTATAAAATGTCCAACAAGTACAGTAAATAAAAGAAGCAAACAAGGCTTCTATAATATCAGAGTACATATGAAATGCCAAGAAGGCTACAAAATGAGTCCCTCAAAAACTCAGATCAGTCACTAACAGTAGCGATGGTATCGTCACTTTAGGCCCGGTCGTCCTGGCTTGGCTGCCCTCCTACAAAACATGCTGCTATGGGTTTTCCTCCTAAAAAGGAAGACGTAGCAACCGTTAGTAATAAAAACAAAGTGGCTATCACATCTGCTCCCCTGGCGACTCTTAGGCACCGGGCGGAGAAAGGAAAAGGGTATAATATATATAATAGCTGTAGTACAAAACAGGTGGCAAAGTGCTATACAATATCAGAGTATATCAAAGCAAATACAATAATATTTATATCAATCTACACTAGCAGTTCTACCATAAACAACAGTATACAAGTAATGTCCTATAACAGGAAAGTAACTCAACTTATATGAATGCCCATACAAACATATATGTTAAGGATCGACTTAACTGTAAGGTAACTCATCATATAAGAGTGCCCATACAAAATTATATGATGAGGATCTTGTGTATATAATGCAATGCAATGTTATGAATGACTTATGATGACTCACCCATGCTCACGCACATGCAACTACTATGTCGACACAGACTTGTAGTTCCCACTTTTTGAGAAGGTAGCTAACCTCTCAGGCATCATCCATCATGGCCAGACGGTGACAATGGAATGGTCTTTCCACTACTAGCGGGTCTCCACACTTCCAAGCTTAGGCCTTCGTATGCCTCAACACTAAGAACACAACATCAGAGCTCACGTACGTACTACGGCTCAAAGTGGTCTCGGGTAGATGTGAACCAAGAACACAACCAAAACTGGCCTACAGCTATGACACGGAAAGGGCCTCGGGAATGAGCACCAAGGACACAGCTAATCTTTCCACTTCGCACTGAGAGGGCCTCAGGAATGAGCACCGAGGAAACAGCCAAACTGTCCAAAGTCTATTTGTCCACTCCCGTCGGTGTGATGACTGGCGAGGCCGTAGACCTTCCACACTATCGTAAATCTAGGATTATGACACCACGTGTCAACTCACACTACATGCATTTCACATATATGAGATCCACACTGAGTCCCTTTTTATTATTCACATCGTGTGCTCAACAGCACGCAAGGGCTCCACACTGATTCCCTTATCAACACATCATTCCAGTGCGGTATGGACACACGTACTTCCAACCCTTCCACATGTCCTTACCATACAAGGGTGGTTAACCAAGAAATCCATGATCCTCCATTTCTACTTTTCTTCTACAGGTCGCTCGGCTCAAAGAGTCTAGTCCGCCCACAAAGGGTTGGCCTGCTCTTTGAGGCCGCCAAACAGGGGCGTCCTGCCTTCTGAGTCCGCTCAACAGTGGCGGCCTTCTCTTCGATTCCTCCCAGTAGGGGCGGATTGCTCTCCGAGTCCGCCCAATAGGGGTGGCCTGCTATTCGAGTCTTCCCAGCAGGGGCGGCCTCCCTTCTGAGTCCTCCAAGTAGGGGAGACCTCCCTTCTGAGTCCGCCCAGTAGGGGAACCTGCCTTCTGAGTCCGCCCATAAGGGGGCAGCCTGCTCTTCGAGTCCTCCCAATAGGGGCGGCCTTCCTTCTGAGTCCGCCCAGTAGGGCAGGCCTGCCTTCTGAGTCCGCCAAGCAGGGGAGACCTGCCTTCTAAGTCCGCCCAGTAGGGGCGGAGTGCTCTTCGAGTCTGCCCAGTAGGGGCGGCCTTCCTTCTGAGCCCGCCCAGCAGAGGCGGCCTGCCTTGTGAGTCCGCCCAAACAGTAGGGGTGACGTCACTAGGCCCAGTTCTAGAAGATTCCTCCTTGAGCCTATAAATAGGCCCCCACACCTCTTCAGAAAGGGATGGCGGTGAGAGGAGACCAAGGTTGCGGCTATAGAAAGTCAGTTCGCACATCCTGCCTGGCAACGTGTGCGGCCAGAAGCAAATACCCGCGCGGCCTGAAGCGGCAACCCGTGCTGCCTGAGGTAGCAACCCGCACGGCCTGAGGCTGCAACCCACGCGGCCTGAGGCTGCAACCCGCACGGCCAGAGGAAGCAACCCGTATAGCCTGAGGTAGCAACCCACAAGGACATGCGACCTGTGCAACCTGAGCGGCCTTAATTTTCCTATTCGCCAGCCTTCTCTCCCTCCTGTTGTATTCTCTATTTTCCTATATATGTAAACGAACTTAACCACATCTATAATACATGTTTTTATATAAAGGGAAAGCCTGCCGCAAGAGTGGCATTTGCCGCAGCGGGCGAAGTCTGGTCTCGCTGCATGCTAGCGGCCCTCTCTTATTTTCTCTCTCTATCTTCATGCGTGACTCAGATTAACCAGCTGCTCGACAGTCTCTCCTCCCTTCTCCTCATCCCCACGTGAGATTTGAACACCCGTTACCTAGTGCTGCCATTTCCCTCATCAATGGTTAACACGTGACCTTCATATCCTGAGCAGTTGATGAACCACAGTTGCAATGAAGACATGAGATTAAGCTTAAAATGCACCTTAACTTCAAACGGCCATAACTTTTGATCTGAGTGTCCGATTTCAGAAATTCAAAGCTTGTCTTAACCAGATCGAGAAGATCTACGCCGTTCAAATGCTTTTTGGCCCTCGAATTGCCCAATTTCCACACTATTTGGAAGTTATTGAAGTTTTTCTCTTTCAGCTATTTATGTCTTCAAGGATTTTCCGTCAAAATATCTCGAGTGCCCCTCAAATCATCCAGAAAATCCCGTCTCAAGTAGCAATTACTGTATCCTACTATCTAAGAAGAATTCTATATCCCTCATCGCAAGCTTCCTGAGGTAAACATGATTGATTATCCTCATAAACCTGATGGACTAACATCTTTTGCAGGAGAAGAGCAATTTTCTTCTCCCTTCACACCTCATATTCGAAGGGAAGTTGTTCCATATGATTTCCAAGAAACTCGTCTGCCATTCTACTCGGGGACGAGTGATCTAGTTTCTCACTTACAAATTTTTGAATCAATTGTTTCGTTGAATGCTATATCAAATGGTATCTAATGCAAGCTTTTTATTATATCTTTTACTGCTCAAGTGTTGGACGGGTTCAACCATCTACCGCCTCTATCAATAACTTACTTCATCGATCTTCAAAGAGAATTCCTCTCAAGGTTTGGAACCTTTAGGAAGAGAAAGAAAGACATAGGAGCTCTTTTTTAGATCAAGCAAGGAGACGACGACTCTTATGCTCACTTCATCGACTGATTTCGAAAGGAAACTCTTGATATTGTTAATGTTGATCAAGACTTCTATAAAGTTGCTTTCATAATCAGACTTCGACAAGGACCCCTGACACTGAAACCTATAGGGATCTTATTGTCCTTGCAATTTGGTTTGTTAAAGGTGAAGCAATGAATTCTGACTATATATCTTGTCTAAATCTGATGGCTCAAGTTCCAGAGAAGATTTCATCTCATCAGCTGGATAATGAATCTCTTCACAATGATTTGTCTCTTAATCATAATAATAGCTTACTACAATGCGATCAGGATCCTAATCTCTTGGTGTCTCAGCATGAAATATGTAATGACCATTGTAATTCATCCGCGTCTTAACACAAACAATCCATGTTTTCAGAGTCAAGCTTTGATAACTCTGATACGTCTATTCTGACTTATAAAAATGGGCCTCATGCATCTTCATAATACAAGCAAGTTGGATCAAAAAGAAAGTATACAAGTTTAACTATCTATATGAACGAAGTTCTTCAAATCATCAAGCAGGAGCCAGACTTTGCAAAGCCTTCTCTCCTGCGACCTAGTCGTAGATGTCACAAGGATTTATTCTGTCAATACCACATGTGTGTGGGTCATGATACAGAGAAATACCGAGCCCTTCTATAAGCTCGTAGAGAAATTGCTGAAAGAAGGCAAGTTGCAAGAATATATTACTTGAAAGCATCATTGTAAAATCCTCTCTTGCAACGTCGAGTACTTACTCTCAAATTATTAATGGTAAAATTTGTTTGTTGCTTCAATAGTTCGCATGATTAAACATAGTTTGGAAACTTTCGGTAATTAAACCCACTTTGCGTGGTAGCCATATTTACAAAGAGGCAGTCAAGCCTGCATTTTTATAGTTGTTCAAGGAAACTTGTGGCAATTAAACCCACTCCGCGTGGTCACCATATTTCCAATTTGGCATCAGATCCACTCCGCGTGGTGGGCTTTTTTTTAGAACAGTCAAGCCCACTTTATAGTGGTAGCCCGAAAGCTTCTTGGGGCAGTAAATTCCATTTCGGGTGTGTACCCAAAAGCTTCTCCTTGCAATCATATCAACTTCACGTGGCTGCCTGTGATTTATTATAGTTGACCCTACTTGATAGTTGCTCAATTTCCTTCTCAGTTTCAGCTTAAAGTCCATTGTTAAATAGCCTCTCTATTCTAAAAGAGATGTTTCCTTCTCCTCCTTGTGTTTACAGATTTTGTGACCTCCCTGAGGAAGGCAATGCAGCCCTACCCACTTGGTCACCTAAGACTGTAATCATCAAGTAGTTGTTTTTCCTTTTCTGGCTTTATTCTATACGCTTGCTCCGGTACTTCTTTATTGAAGGGATTTGCAGATATTAGCATCTTCTCGCGAGTTCTATTCAGCTACTCGCATTTTTCATTTTCTTTTTACCTGCATTGACTTCTCTTTTGCAGAGATTAGCAGGTGCTCGCGAGTTCTCTTCAAGTACTCGAGTTTTCATTTCTTTTTACCTGCTTTAACTTCTCTTTTGCAGAGATTAATAGGTGCTCGCGAGCTTTCTTCAGGTACTCGCGTTTTCATTTCTTTTTACGTGCGTTGACTTCTTTTTGGTAGAGATTAGTAGGTGCTCATGAGTTCCCTTCAGGTACTCACGTTTTTCATTATATTTTTACCTGCGTTGACTTCTCTTTTGAAGAGATTTGCCGGTGCTCGCGAGTTCTATTCAGGTACTCACATTTTCATTTCTTTTTCCCTACTTTAACTTCTCTTTTGCAGAGATTAGCAAGTGCTCGCGAGTTCTCTTCAGGTACTCGAGTTTTCATTTCTTTATACCTGCTTTAAATTCTCTTTTGTATAGAGTAGCAGGTGCTCGCGAGTTCTCTTCAGGTACTCGCATTTTTCATTTTCTTTTTACCTACGTTGACTTCTCTTTTGAAGTGATTTGTTAGTGTTCGCGAGTTCTATTCAGGTACTCCCATTTTCTTTTCTTTTTCCCTGCTTTAACTTCTCTTTTGCAGAGATTAGCAGGTGCTCGCGAGTTCTTTTCAGGTACTCGCGTTTTCATTTCTTTTTACCTGTGTTGACTTCTCTTTTGCAGAGATTAGCAGGTGCTCGCGAGTTCTCTTCAGGTACTCGTGTTTTCATTTCTTTTTACCTGCGTTGACTTCTCTTTTGCATAGATTAGCAGGTGCTCGCGAGTTCTCTTCAGGTACTCGCATTTTTCATTTTCTATTTACCTATGTTGACTTCTCTTTTGCAGAGATTCACAGGTGCTCGCAAGTTCTATTCAGGTACTCGCATTTTCATTTCTTTTTCCCTGCTTTAACTTATCTTTTGCAGAGATTATCAGGTGCTCGCGAGTTCTATTCAGGTACTCGAGTTTTCATTTATTTTTCCCTGCTTTAATTTCTCTTTTGCAGAGATTAGCAAGTACTCGTGAGTTCTCTTCAGGTACTCGCATTTTCATTTTTTTTACCTGTATTGACTTCACTTTTGCAGAGATTAGCAGGTGCTCGCGAGTTCTCTTATGGTACTCGCATTTTTCATTTTCTTTTTACCTGCATTGACTTCTCATTTGCAGAGATTAGCAGGTGCACGCGAGTTCTATTCAGGTACTCCTATTTTCATTTCTTTTTTCCCTTCTTTAATTTTTCTTTTGCAGAGATTAGCAGGTGCTCGCGAGTTCTCTTCAGGTACTCGCGTTTTCATTTATTTTTACTTGTGTTGACTTCTCTTTTGTAGAGATTAGTAGGTGCTCGCAAGTTCTCTTTAGGTACTCACATTTTTCATTTTCTTTTTACCTGCGTTGACTTCTCTTTTGCAGATATTAGCAGGTGCTCGCGAGTTCTATTTAGGTACTCGCATTTTTCATTTTACCTGCTTTGACTTCTCTTTTGTAGAGATTAGCCTACAGTTCGCGAGTTCTCTTCAGGTACACACATTTTCATTTCTTTTCCCTGCTTTGACTTCGCTTTTAGAGACTACCTGGTGCTCGCGAGCCCTCCTTTAGTACTCGCACTTCATTTTGTATCTAGTATTTGCTCTAATTTCTATTTTGCAGATCTCAGCAAGAAGACGTTCGAATGTCTTCTTCACTTCGCTGGTTCATTTCAGGTACTCACGACATATGTCTCCTTTATACTTACTTTGACTCTCCTCCATTGCAGAAGAAAAAAGTAAGTGTTCACAGACTCTTTATAGGAGACATCAAGTACTTGTTCTCTTTTTTGTACACCTTTTCTGACAATCTTCGAGGGGAAGAGCACGATTTTCGTGGGTCTCTTACTTTTTCTAAGTTCCCTTTAGGACTTCAAAAAGTGTGGGGATTATGCTAACCCAGAAATTGGCAATCCGTAATTTTCTACTTTCTTCTACAGGTCGCTCGGCTCAGAAGGTACCACAAAGGGTCTGCCTGCTCTATGAGGCCGCTCAATAGGGCGGCCTGCCTTCTGAGTCCGCCTAGTTGTAGCGGCCTGCTCTTCGAGTCCTCCCAGCAGGGGCAGCCTACTCTTCGAGTCCGCCCAATAGGGCGGCCTGCTCTTCGAGTCTGCCCAGCAGGGGCAGCCTCCCTTGTGAGTCCACCAAGTAGGGGCGGCCTGCCTTCTAAGTCCGCCCAGCAGGGGAGGCTTGCTCTTCGAGTCCGCCCAATAGGGGCGGCCTGCCTTTTGAGTCCGCCCAGCAGGGGCGTCCTACCTTCTGAGTCTGCCGAGTAGGGACGACCTGCCTTCTGAGTCCGCCCAGCAGGGGCGGCTTGCTCTCCGAGTCCTCCCAGTATGGGTGGCCTTCTCTTCGAGTCTGCCTAGCCGCGGCAGCCTTCCTTCTAAGTCCGCCCAGCAGGGGGGCCTGCCTTCTGAGTTCGCCCAAACTGTAGGGGTGACGTCACTAGGCACAGTTCTAGAAGATTCCTCCCCGAGCCTATAAATAGGCCCCCATACCTCTTCAGAAAGGGACCACAGCGAGAGGGGACCAAGGTTGCGGATACAGAAAGTAAGTTCGCACATCATTCCAGGCAACCTGTGCGGCCTGAAGCAACAATCCGCGCGACCTGAGGCAGCAACCCGCGCGGCCTGAGGCAGCAGCCAGCACGGCCTGAGGTAGTAACCCGCGTAGCCTGAGGCAGCAACCTGCGCGGACTGGCGACCTTTGCGACTAGAGCGACCTCCATTTTCCAATCTGCCGGCCTTATCTCCCTCTTATTGTATTCTCTATTTTCCTTTATTTGTAAACAAACTTAACCTCATCTGTAATACAGGTTTTAATATAAAGGGAAAGCCCGCCGCAAGAGTGGAATTTGTCGTGGCGGGCGAAGTCTGGTCTCGCCACATACTAGCGGCCCTCTCTTCTATTCTCTATCTATCTTCATGTGCAACTCAGAGTAACCAGCTGCTCGGCAGTCTCTCCTCCCTTCTCCTCAACCCCCTGTGAGATTCGAGCACCCGTTACCTGGTGGTGCCATTTCCTGCATCAACGAGGGTTCATCACTTACACTGGTGGCAAGCCACCTTATACAACATAGCAAACCCACACTCCTACACGTAGGGAGACTCAACTTTAAGCAGTGGATTATTATACACATTCATACTAAACATCATATCACATGGTCATGCATTAACCTCATCCAATTCCTTCTTAAAGTCAAGCATTCACAAACAATTATACTTCCACAGGAATATCATTTTTTAAATCGACGTATCAATTTATTTATTCTCTAGCTTACCCAAACCATTTGTTTGTCGACCTCCTTCAAACCGTTGTTACAATCGTGTTCCAGCATACAAATTATTTACTTAAGGATCTATCAACTAAATCCCATCAATCATTTGTTTATCACAATCATCAATAGTTTAAGTTCAGCAACCGACATGCAAACCTCAACATTAATCTACTATGACTTCTCTATCGAGTTAAAACCCAGATCTACACTGACCCGAGAACAATATGTACACAAGACTTGACTGAACAAAAACTTTAACTAGACATTTCTGAGTCTATAGGACTTGAATAAAAACGGGTAACCACCTGTTGGAAAGCTCTTTCAGAGGGCTACAACTTTCGTGTTTTGTCAAAATCCCATATCTGGCTGTATCATACCCGAAAACGGCCTTGAAGTTTGATGGGCATAGAAAATAGATTTTTGCACGCAACTTAAAGCAAGATGAATGACATCGATTCATATTATTCCTTTAGGCATTTATTCAAAGTTATACAAAAAATTTCCTCCTCCCTTATTCACTCTCATAGACCATTTTCTTCACGAAACCAAGTCCACCATCTTCACAAGAAGAGAGGAGAGGTTGAAGACATCAAATCTATAGGGCACAAGCCCTAGCATGGTCTCTACCTAGGAGATCTTCATCTCACAAGTCAAACTCTTATGAGTCAATATCTCTCCTAGAAAATAACTACAGATAAAGCACCAAAGGAGTGGGTAGGAAGCACACCTCGTTTCCAGTAGTTTCGGGCATGGATCTCATCACTCTCCTTGGAGACATCTTCTTCCTTGTTGGTGTTGTTCTTTACGGGGAAGATAAAGGAAGGTTTTTCCTCCAGAAATCACCTCTAGCAACTCTTATTATTCCTTCCGCTTCCATCGGGGTTTCACAGTAACAACTCGTCAAAAATGGTGAAGGGACGGCTAGGGTTTCCCGTAAAACTCCTTTTATACTAGGAATTAGGGTTAAATCGTTTCGCCACATGTAGGTCTAACATTGGACCACCTATTATTACCTAAAATAAGTTCAATCGAAAAGACGCAACCAATTTAATTCATTTGGCGCTAATCATGATGTTTCGGTTCAGACCGTGCATGTGGCAGCAAGCAGACTGAGCCATAATTCCTCTAAGTAAAAATCGTCGAGTATATAGCCTTTACTTGACGAATCGTCAATTGGCGTCGAATACAATTAACACACTTGATGCCTACATCCTTAGAATAACACTAAGTAAAAAAGAGTTTAGTTTACTTTCCCTTACTCGATGAATCGTCGAGTGGCGTCGAGTGCACTCAACGCACTCGACGCCTCGTTGAGTCTAAATCTTTTAAGTCAAAATTCGCTGAGTATGGAACCTTCACTTGATGAATCATCGAGTGGCGTTGAGTGCACTCAACGCACTCGACGCCTATAATTCTTAGAATAACTCATCCAAAAGCGTTGAGTGGCATTTAGACCACTCAACGCCACGTTGAATCCACTCAACGCCAACTTTCCAGAATAATTCTAAGTCCTAATTCGTTGAGTGGCGTTGAGTCCACTCAACGTCTCATCATAATCCGTCGATTTGCGTTGAGTGGTGTTGATTTCACTCAATGCCTCAACTCATTCATCGAATGGCGTTAAGTGGTGTTTTATCCAATTAATGCCTAATCTTATTCGTCAAATGGTGTTGAGTGCACTTAATGCACTCAACTCCATCAGTCTAGAAAATATTCTAAGTCACACCTGCTCTATTCGTCAAGTATAAATATACTCACTCGACAAATTTGACTAGTAATCATGAAGCTATTCGATGAAATGTATTGGTCTCTCCTGATAAGTCATACTCGACAAATTCGTCGGATATCCGTGACGATATCTGACGAATTTCACTTGTCGAGTTCGGTGCACCCCGAGGCCGAGTCAACTCTCTTGACTCAAAACACGTGTGAGGGGTCTAGCGCTAAATGGGACGTTACAACTACAGCCGCTAGACCGCCACTGTAGGCCGCTAGACCACAACTGCGGGTTTCCTCCAGACCGCAATTACGGGTTCCCAACAGACTGCGGTTGCAGGTAGCTCCTAGACTGTACCTGTAAGAAGTCCTCCGAGACTGGAAAGCACTGCAAGAATCCGACCACTAAATCGTAAAGCCCTACTAAATAGCCAGACCACAAATCTGCCAAGATAAGCTGCCACACATAACCGGTGCCTTTTATCAAGCCGCCATACAACCAGACAAGTATGGACAAACTGCCAGACCGCATGAACAATAAGCCGCTGAGACCAGTCCGCCAAACTGCCAAACTCTAACACACCCCATCACGCTAGAGCATATATGCCAACTATGCCCATTTTTTTATTTTTAAACATCGGGGTCTTAGGCCCAGAATCGCCGCCTTGCTGTGACACCTTCATGCCCTGGAAGGTCGTCACTACAAAACGCCGATCCTACCGGCCGATTCGATCACAACAGTAGCAAAGTAGAGTAAACACAAGTCCACAAAAAATCATATATCAGAGTAAATAGTCTCCACGAAGGGAGTGTCAACACATATATTAACAGTAAGAAAAGTACTGTAATGAGGGCATTTGCCCGGTACATCAAAATCCTCACTACAGAGTCACTCATCGCGAAAGCATCCCCCACCCCTTCCCTCATGGCTCCTAGGCACCAAGCGGGGAGGAAGAAATGAGAGGACATGATAGTGGAGAATAGCAAATGCAAGTGACGGTGGAATCTAGACTAGCAGTTTTATAGAGCAGTATATATATATAATAATAATAATAATAGTAAGAAAAGCTACTCAAGAATAAGTAACCTTAACTTATGTGAAAGCACATAAGCCAAGGGATCTTTTGCAAGGCTCCTATCATATAAAAAGTCTCATACCAATTTATATGATAGGGTGTCGGTTTTCTAGCAAGTATACATATAAATCTATTGAATAAAACCTTAACTTATAACCATGCTTGCGCGAACATATAAACCAAGGGGTCGTTTAGCAGAGCCTATTGTATAAAGCATCCCATACCACTTTATACAATAGGTGATAGGGTAAAATGCAATGGATATGCTATGACATGCAATTATGCCATGATGTGAACATGCAAGTGCAACTGACCCACTCGACTCTATGCGCACAGACCTTTAGTTCCCCAGTTTGGAGTTAGCTAAACTTTTAGGAGCCTCACGTCGTGGCCCATGGAGATAGTGGGTTGAGCCTCTCTACTCCTAGACTGGTAATCAAACTACCCAGCCTAGCCCCTCTCGTACGTTTCCGTACTATTCCTAGCAAACCAGCTAGTCTCCCCGAGTCAATGTACCATCGACGGTGTGATCAATCATCCAATAACGAGGATGCACCACTTTAATGCACATGCAAGCTTGTATAGTATACCATACTTAAATCTCTGAGCCTCCAGCTCACCAAACCATCAAGTCTAAAACTAATCCCCGAGTATACAGCTTCCCAGACTACCAAATCGATTCCAAGTCCATTTAACTCTACCAGTAAGCCCATCGACCATGGTTCTATGCTATCCATTCATTACCAATTTGTCTCACTACGTGGGCAAGTGTGAGTGTAAAGTGGATGTATTATTGAGGTTACTCTTATCTATATTATCCCTAAGGTTTACATTAGCCCTGGACTGCCCAAGGCATACCCCGTGAAGGGTTCTCGAGGGCACTAGGAACTACGATGGGCTAAATCCCAAAGCTCCCTTCGTCAAGGCACTTATTATTATTGATTTCTACCCATGAACAATCCTCTCTTTTATTTCAGTGTGACTCCCCTAAGTGTGTTTAAGCTCTCCGAGCTAGCCTATTTCAGTTCTATGTAATATATGCAGACCGTGCCAAGCTACATGGTGCTCCCACTAGGTGAACTCCATTTACTCATCCAATAGATCCATAACAATTTCTGGGAGTCTACCATGACCTATTTAGACTAACTCCAGAGTTTCATAATTTTCCTAATTATTTGGGCATTTAATCGAATTAATCTAAGACTCTGAATGCCCTACTTTGAACATGAAATGCACTTTTAAATCAGCCAAAAAATCACCACAAAATAATGATAAATACTAGGTAACATTTTTACACCAAATCCAAGCTCTATGAATTTTCAGAATTGTTTAGGCCCCAAATCCATAATTTAGATCATAAAGTCAATATAACCATTTTAAGAAGCAAAGGCCAGCAATATTGTTCAAAAAATTATAATAAAAATCTAGTAAGTTCATCATGGCCTAAAAACACTCTGGAAGTATTCTCCCAATTTTTCGGTGAACAGTAGCCCCTAATTTAATTTTAAATATATAATTCTAGAGCCATTAGTTATTGAAGCAAGTACTGTAAAACTTCATCCAATAATTATGACAAAATTCCATGAGATAGCTAATGATCTAAAACTAACCCTAACAAAGTTTTACAATTTTCTAAAACATGAGGGGCTCTGAATCTAATTAAAAGTAATCTTCCAGATTAATTACTTTGGGAAACAAGTACTCTTTTAATCGCCTAAAAATTATGTGAAAATTCCGGAGCCAACATAATGACATAAAACACTCACTAACAAAGTTTCATAATTTTCATAGCAATATTAAGCTCTATATCTATTTTTGATAAGAAATCCACAATTCATAATGTATGAAACAAGTACTTAAAATAATCATCTAAAAATTCCAATAAATGTACAGAGGGGACTAGCATGATGTAAAATTCCAAATACTAAATTTCACAACTTTTAAGTGGACATAAATATCATAACAAGCAAAATAAACTTAAGGACACAACTAGAGTTATTAAGGAAGTACTGATTTTATTAGCCCAAAATTTCCACCAAAATTATTTCAAGACTCTTTTTTTCAGAGAAATATCCTTCCAAAGTTTCAATTTATTGTGAGGTGTTTTTATTGTCTAAACCCAACTATTGGGCTTTGTGCCCTAAACTAAGATTAGGGATTTTAGGGGGTTAAAGACTTCCAAATTTAATAAAACTTCAACCAGAGGACCATAGCCACCCTATAATCCCTTCCACCAAGTTTCAAGTCATTCCAAGGTCATTTGACCCCATGACCTTCAAACCTTAAAAATCTCCACAAAAGGAGCCTACCCTAGGTTTCTAGGGCTACCCTACCCCAAACCACCCCAAATCCCATTGGGGGGTGTTACATGCCATATAAAATCTGTGGCCAAAATATCAGCCTCTGTTGAAGGGATTTGACCACTCAAACACCAAAAAGAGCACTTTGACCAAAATACCCTTATTATGGCAATGCTAAGGTTTGCAAAATTCCAACCTAAATCAACTCCAAATGAGATGAAATTTTCTCTAGATCCTTATACTGACCCCAAGGACCAGTCACAAAAACCTGGGAGCAATTGGAGGTAATTAGGACCCTTAATTAATTTAATCATGGTTTATTAAATAATTACAAAAACTATAGAAAAATTTTCTCTAAAAATTTCAATTTTTGGATATTTTCTAGGTATAGGTAAGAGTTGTCTTCATCCAAAATTTCAAGTTATTTGGATGGCTGGATATGTGGGGGCACTCAAACCAAGTTCTTGTCAAGCCTATATATAGACCCCACCAAAATGGGTGCTGTGGTCAAATCACTTACCCAAATGGGTTCAAAACTTTTTTACAATAAACTAGACTTCACGAGCTACAACTTTGATATTGGCCACATTTTCTATAGGAGGGCCTATGTATTTTTAATATTTAATTTAAAAGAGTTTAATAAACAGGACATATATTTAAGAATTTAATAAACACGATCCATCACGAATCTTGAAGCAGATCCAACGCCTCCTGGTCATCTTCTTCCTCCAACCAAGGGCTGTGATTATCCTGACTGGTAGCATATTCTAGCCTTTTTTCCCGGACACCCAGCCACTGTCACAACCCGCATTTTCTCCGAATATAAGAATTATCAGAGTATGAGAAAACACGCGTCATGATGCCACCTCAAGCAGGGGATAACTGCTGACGCTCAGGAAAAATCAACTACAAACTTTATGCAGGAAAATCCTGTGTTTTATGAATAGAAAATCAGTTATATTTAGAGGCCGTATCCCTCGGCTCAGTGGATCACCTAGTCCACAAAAGAAAAACTATATTTATACGCTGCGGAAAAATACTTTATTTAGGTTTGACATCCTAAAGAGCACATAAGGGTCCCAAGAGAACCACTCATGCTATGCAAGACCCTACATTTAATTTATATAATATATAAGAAAACGGTCTTTATACGTGATTTGGAAAATAGTGATTACGTTTTATAAAATATGCCGATCATGAGTTTTATTTATAATAATAATTATAGTTTTAAAAAAAATAACTAGCAACCTAGCATAAATCCTTCTCAGAGCAAGTAGACTATCTCCAGAAAATGGTAGCAGCATAAGTATATATATATCCAGTACAAAGGTAAAAACTACCAGTTAGCGCCAACAACCTGACACGAACCCACTGGCATATATGTATGTCTGTAAGAAAGTACTGAAAAACTACCTCACCAACAAGGCAAACGGAACTCCAAAGTCCAAATGACCACCAACAGCACCACCATAAACTAGCCACCCAACTGGCTACAGCTCAGAACCTGGGGCATTCCAAAAGAAAACGGAATACCTCAGCAAGCAAAACAAGGTAAAAACTGCATGAAAGAGTCAACCAAAGGGACAAAGTAACAGAAAAACATGCAGTAGAAAGAGTCACAATTGTCCAAAACAGGACAAAAAAAAAGCACAACGTACAAAGAAACAGTAACAACCCAACCCAGGAACAACATCCTGCAGGGCCTACTAGGCTACCAAGAGCCAAAAGTGCTGCAAACCACCAAGGAAGAAACTTCTAACACCCTAAACTGTGGAAAGTGGTAGTAGCAAAAACAAACAACGAGGAACCGGATCGGAGGCAAACTCAGTCCCCCATTCACCATGTCCAAGTCAACAAGCTCGAGGGTCTACACGTGAAAGCACAAGGGACCTTCCACCCACACATGCCCAGCCCGTACCTGGAGTAAGAAAAAAAACAAGAGTGGCCTCGGCTAAATCACACAACTCCACCCCCACAAAGAGCTATAAACCACCACTACTAACCACGACCCACGATTCGGCCTTTAAGAAAGTAAAGAAAACGGCCTACAAGGAAAAACCAGAAATATAACAAGAAAACCACTCGGGAACAAAAAACAAGGTAGGAAAGAAAAGGTGTTGCAATGACTCAACACGACTTGGCAGTGGGTCCTCACGACACCGCATTGAGTGAGATTCACTTACTCAACGTGCCACGCAAAACGACACTAATACAACAACTACTCTTACGTTACTACCTTAACACAACGCAAAACACTCAAGCCCACATAACCCGCGCATCGACGCCAGCTAAATACGGAGCGAAAGGAAATATTCAGAGCGCACGATCGGTGGCGCACAATCGGTGGTCGTGCGCGGTCATTGTTTGATGGTCGTGCGAAGTGAACCTGGGAAACCTGACAGAAAACATAGCAATTGCGCACGATCAGTGGCACACGACCGGTGGTCGTGCGCACTGTTTGCCAGCGCTCGTGCGATATCCGAGACAGAGTTTTGGAAAATAAAAAGACAGCCGCGCACGAACAGAGGCACACGACCAGTGGTCGTGCGCCCTAACGGTTGATGACCGTGCGCGGTTAACCTGTACCGTTGGGATTTCCCGGACGACACCGGAACGCGTACACGACCCACGCAACTACAGTAGCAGTAGGAAACTACCAACGACGCGCGCCACTACCATTCAAACTATGACTAATCATTCGAGACGGAAAATAGGAGATAAAACGATAGAAACAATATGCTTTAAACAAAAGAAAACAACTTGGCAAGGGCAAGAACACCACTTGCCTCGATTTCCGGTGAAGCTTGGTCGGCTTTCCCTCCTCTTCACGCTGCACTAGAAAGAGCAGCACCAAAAACTCACCTAACAAGCAAATCCGAACTTTAATGGCGGAAACCTCAAAAACCAAAAATTCCAATCCCCCTAAAACTCCACGAAAATCGAATTTCTTACCGTAGGAATGAAGGTCTCGACGAGAGCAATCCGAATCCACTCTCGGAATCGAATTCCGTCCACAAACGCTCCGGGACTCGGCGGTTGAAGGCAAGGGCTCGGCGGTTTCTCCGTTTCTTCTCGTACAGGGGCGGCGGTTCTTACGTGAAGAAGATGAAGAGGGGGGTTTTTTTTTTATTCCAACCTAATGCTTATATATATATATAATTATATAATTTATTACAAAATTGCATAAAGCACAAAACGACGCGAAAACCGAACTACCTCGGAATTCGACGAAATTCACACCGTATCTAAATACCCACGCTACGAACACAATGGAGAAGTTGAAATTAATTTTCGACGAACAGAACTCGAGTTATACCCAAATAAAGCCAAACACCAACATCCCCCCGAGAGGCCACACCGGGTCACCCAAAACGACTCGGCTTGCTAGGGAGATCTTGCCAACAGGCTACAGAATAGGGCACTCAGTTCTAAGGAGCTAAACCACACTCCACAAATGGCATAAGCCACGGAAACGCATCATCGTAACGCCAAATGAGAATAAAAATAAACGCAGAAAAATCGGGGGCGTTACAGTCACTCCCCCTAAAAGAAAGTTTCGTCCCGAAACTTTACGCACAACACTCCTACTAAAGAAGGAAAAGTAACCAATGGGAGTTACAAGAAGGGAAATATACCGATCAAATCAGGGAAACAGGTGAGGGTAAGCCCTCCTCATGGCCGACTCTAGCTCCCAAGTCGCGCTCTCCAAATCCTGATTTTTCCGCAGAACTTTCACCATCGGTATGGACTTCTTTCGCAGCACTCGCTCCTGAGTATCCAAAATACGAACCGGCACCTCAACAAAAGAGAGGTTGGGCTCCAACTGGGGCACAACGTCCAAGACCTGCCCACTACTGCGCACACATTTCCGCAATTGGCTAACATGAAAAACATTATGAACTCCTGGGAAGTTTGCTGGCAAACCCAATCTATAAGCTGACACGCCAATCCGTTCCAAAATCTCGAACGGGCCCACATACCTTGGGTCCAATTTCCGATTCTTACCAAACCTCTTTACACCCACCATTGGGGAAACCTTAAGAAATACAAGGTCCCCTATAGAGAACTCCAAAGCAGACCTATGACGATTGGCGTTCTTTTCGTACCTCTCCTGAGCTATACGAAGCTTCTCCCGAATAAGCTTCACGGCGACTTCCATATCCTCCAGCGCATCAGGACCCAACAACGGCCTCTCACCAGCCTCGGCCCAAAACAATGGAGTCCTACAGCGCCTCCCATACAAGGCTTCGAACGGAGCCATCTGCAAACTTTCCTGATAACTGTTGTTGTAAGCAAATTCCATAAGTCGCAGCCGCTCATCCCACGCTCCGCCGTGGTCTAAAATATAGCATCGGATCATATCCTCAACAATCTGATTCACCCGCTCCGTCTGCCCATTGGTCTGTGGGTGGTACGCAGTAGAATATCTCAGATCCGTACCCAAACCCTCCTGCAGACTCTGCCAAAAACGAGAAGTAAACCGGGAGTCTCGATCAGAAATGATGCTAACCGGCACACCGCGGAGTCGGATGACTTCATTCAAGTACAACTCCGCTATCTTATTCATCGGGTAATCAATCTTATAAGGCACGAAGTGAGCACACTTCGTCAATCTATCCACTATAACCCAAACAGAATCAAATCCCCTCGGAGATTTTGGTACGCCCGTAATGAAGTCCATAGATATACTCTCCCACTTCCAAGTCGGGATCTCTAACAGGGTCAACTTGCCACCAGGCCTTCCATGATCGGCCTTCACGCGCTTGCAAGTGCGGCACTCAGCAATAAATTGGGCTATATCACCTTTCATGCCATACCACCAGGCAATTTGCCTTAAGTCACGGTACATCTTCGTAGATCCTGGATGATAGGCAACGCTGGATCCATGAGCCTCTCTGCAAATCATACCTCTAATATCCCCAACGGCGGGGATGCAAATCCTGCCACGGTACTTCAAAGTACCCGCATCATCGATAGCAAAATCTGGCAACTCTCCCTTCTCTGTCCTGATGAACAAGTGCAATAGATCCGGGTCATCCTTCCGGTGCAGTCTGGTCAAAGAAATCCAGGACAGATCTGCCACTGACAAACTACTCTGCAAACCACAACATCCCACCGATATATCCATAAGGAGGAACTCCTCCACTAAACGATCGGCGGAGAGGTTAAAGATCTTTCCTGTCTTTCGGCTCAGGGCGTCGGCCACCACGTTGGCCTTTCCCGGATGATACTGGATTTCTACATCATAATCAGCAACATACTCCAGCCACCGCCGCTGACGCAGATTCAACTCCTTCTGCGTGAACACGTACTTTAGGCTCTTATGGTCAGTGAAGATCTTGCATTGAGCCCCATAAAGTAGGTGTCTCCACAACTTCAAAGCATAAATAACCGCTGCAAACTCGAGGTCATGCGTGGGATAATTCTTCTCATGAGTCTTCAGTTGCCTTGACCCATAGGCAATTACCTTTCCATCTTGCATTAATACGCATCCCAGACCTACAAGCGAAGCATCCACATAAACATCATAATCTACTCCCTCGGTAGGCATGGTCAGGACGGGAGCAGTGCACAATCTCTCCTTCAGCTCTAGAAAAGCTTCTTCACACTTCTCACTCCAAACAAAAGCCACATTCTTCTGAGTCAGCTTGGTCAAAGGTGCGGCTAGGGAAGAGAAACCCTCCATAAATCTTCTGTAATAGCCAGCCAACCCTAAGAAACTCCTGATCTCCTTAGGAGTACTCGGCCTAATCCAATCCATCACTGCTGCAATCTTTTCTGGATCGACCGAGATCCCATCCTTAGTCACCACGTGGCCTAGAAAAGAAACTTGAGGCAACCAAAATTCGCACTTGCTCAACTTGGCGAATAACTTGTGATTCCTCAACTCCGATAGGACCAAACGCAAATGCTGCTCATGCTCCTCAGCACTGCATGAATAAACTAACACGTCATCAATGAAGACCACAACGAACTTATCGAGAAAATCCTTGAACACCCGGTTCATCATATCCATAAAGGCTGATGGTGCGTTGGTCAGACCAAACGACATCACCAGAAACTCAAAGTGTCCATGTCTCGACCTAAACGCAGTCCGTGGAATATCCGCCTCACGGATCCTAAGCTGGTGATAACCAGAACGAAGATCGATTTTGGAGAACACCGTGCTACCACGCAACTGGTCAAACAAATCATCGATCCTCGGTAGAGGGTACCTGTTCTTGATAGAGACCTTGTTCAATTCTCTATAGTCGATGCAAAGCCGCATTGACCCATCTTTCTTCTTTACAAAAAAAACAGGAGCACCCCAAGGCGACGAACTCTGCCAGATAAAACCTTTAGCCAACAGCTCATCCAACTGACCTCGCAACTCCTCTAACTCACGAGGGGCCATCCGGTACGGCGCCTTAGCAATAGGACGCGTACCCGGCTCCAAATCGATCACAAACTCAACATCCCGCTCGGGAGGAAGACCAGGAAGGTCATCAGGAAAAACATCGGCGAAACCACAAACAATAGGAATTTCCTCCAAGCGTGGTATGCTAACAGCGGTTTCAACCGCCGAGACTAAACAAGCATAACAAACAGAAAGAAACAACCTCTGAGTACATACGGCAGAGATGACAGGAGAATCCTGACACGGATCAACATACACGCTGCCGGGCTGACCGTCGTCCCTGATGAAGTCCAAGCGCTTTCCTTTGCACTGAATGACTGCATTATACCTAGAGAGCCAGTCCATGCCCAGAATAACATCGAAGTCCTCCAGATCAATCATCTTCAAGTCCGCCTTCGCAAGAAAGTTCCCCAACAAAACAGGGCAATCCAAAATGCCCAAATCTGACAACACAGATTCACCAGAGGGAAACTTGACACGGAAGGAATCCCGAACACGATCTAAGGTCGACCGATGTCGCTCCACAAAGGCTCTACCCACGAACGAGTGGGTAGCGCCGGAGTCAAACAGAACCCGCGCCCAGCCGTTCTTTACCTTAAATTTCCCTATAGGAGCATAGAAAACTAAGGAACTACCACAACAATACTGCAAACATTCTAGCAAATAGAACTACCAGGCTGGAAAAACAACAAACAACTAACCTGAGATGACCTGGGTCGAAACCTGAGCCTCCTCGGAAGAGATCACGTTCAGCTTCCCCTTTCCCTTGTCCACACGCTGAGGTGGAGGTAAAGCCTGTAACGGAACTGCAGGAAGAGCTGGCTGAAACTGAGGAGACCTCAAATTGATGTGACCCTTCTGCCCACACTGAAAGCAGACTTTATCCTTGGTCCAACACTGGGCCGCATCATGGCCGGATCGCTTGCAAACGGAACAGGAGACATCTCTCCTAGGAGCACCCTGAATTGCATGAACCTGCTCCT